>OMKX01078059.1:0-18077 GCA_900302425.1 Brosme brosme
CCTCGCAAACACACAGACACACACAGACACATACACACACACAATACCACACACACACACACACACACACACACACACACACACACACACACACACACACACACAAATGGAAACTTGAGAATAATAATACATATTATTCTGCACAGTGGTAAGGCTATACCTTACCCTTTAACTTTAACCCTATCATCACACCTCACTTATTAGTAATCTGCTCTTTCTGTTTGTATATACCAGGCCTTTATGACACCTTTCAAACCTTTGCAATTATTACTTTAAAAAAATCTCATCCCATCTCAAGCCAAGTCAGCAATCATCTGTGACCCCATATGCGTATCAGGCGACCCCAAATGGGGTCGTGACCCCAAGGTTGGGAACCACTGTGGCTATAGGCTACCACAGTGTCTATACTAACACATTGACGTGTTGAAGTTAGGACATCTCTTATCTACCTGAATGCTCTCGAAGATGTGGTCAAAGGCCCGCGGTATGACCCCCTTCTGGGCGGCCGGCTCCGACACCCCCTGCATGGTGAAGGACTTCCCGCTCCCCGTCTGACCGTAGGCGAAGATGGTCCCGTTGTAGCCCTCCGTCACTCCCTGGTCACATGGGGACAGCAGGGGTAGAGAGAGAGAGCTCATGATAGTCAGGTGTTTTTTTTATCGATGATTCAGTCGATTTGGTTCCCAGATTGGGGTGTTGGTGACTCGAAAGGTTATGGGTTCAAACTCCAGTGACCTTCCCTAGTCTTGCGCATCCTTGAGCAAGATGCCCTCCCTCCTAATGACTCACTTTGGGTAAAAAGTTCCCTTGTCTGCTAAATAGTAATAGCCTAAATAGTCTATCTGTTGATCAAGAAGGGAACTATATTTATTTATCTAAAATGCAACACAATCCGGTTCAGTTTCAAATGTAATAGCAGTAGGCCTATTGCCAAACTAGATAGGCCTATCTAGTTTTACAGATGATTCATAAACTGGCCAGTTCGCTCTGCTAACTGACACTTTTGCAAAACAACAGGCTGGGGGCTTTAGTAAATAATGAGGTTGCAAACGATGGGAGCTGGTTTACAGTATGGCATTATGGACACCAGGCTTAGCCTACTAGACTGCAGCAGGTCGTATTCCGTTTCAAATTCACAATTAAAGGTGTCCCATGACCTATGCGTTTGGCTTTGTGTTACTGCCCAGTACGTTATTCCCTAAAATAAACGAAGGGACTAGAAAGACTCACCTCAACCAATGGATAGGCTATTTCATTGTACATCTCCTCAGTCGTTTGCTCCAGGAAGTAGGTGCCGTCAAAAGTGAACTGTTTCGGGGGCTCGTCCGTGGCCCCGGGCTTCTGGATGAAACACTGGCCGTGGCGGGCGTCCATGGACACGACCATCCTGCAGCCGAGTGCCTTCTCCCGGCCGTTCAGCGGTCTGCAGCGGACCACCACCTTCACCGCTTCAGACCCCATGTCTCACCTTATCAGTTTAGCCACAGTCGAGGAATCCGGATAGATGTTGCACAGATGAATCCGTGAACACTACAGAAAGCGACACACATGATTGCCATCCGCCAGTGCGTCGCTTACAGTAGCGACATTAAATTCTGATCTCGTGTAGTGACATGCATTGTCGAGTCAAAAATTAAAACGTGAAGGTAAATACAATTGGAGAGCGGTCAGCAAATTGAGACTTTTGAGAACGACAATCCTTGCCTTCACTTTTCCTCCCATGGCATTGAGGTTGCATAGCAACCCTTAACACGTGTGACGTGTACAAAAATGTATAGGGCTTTAGGTAAGCCATGTTGGTGAGGGTAAATTGAGGTCAAAACCTTTATATTTTCTGCTATATTTTTATAAATATAACTTTATATACGAAAAATATCGTAAAAAAATAAATAAAATGTATATAATGTGTATATATAGACCATAAGTTGTTTGTAATGCCCAATAATGGTTATGCCTTCTGTGATATGATATAGACATAGGGGCCTACTTGTAATTACATAATCTATACTCAAGAGAATCATACAAAAACAGGACCAGTCTCCTCCAAAAATCCATAATATATTTAAAATATATTCAAGATCAGAGTAAAGCAAATAGGACAAAAATAAAAGGCATAGGGCATTGCCAACAGAAGATGAGTACACACATTCATAACATCAAATTCTGGCAACTATTTTAAAACCTATAACATTTTACAAAAATATACGTACAAGATATAAAAACACAAAATGTCTACAAAATCACTTGAAACTATAGGGCTACATACATACCACACATACTACTACATACAAGTGCCAATACAGTAGCAAGAAGAGACAAGAAAGTGCAGTTTGGTTAAGACTCAATGAGATCCCAAATGTGCCTAAAAAAAGTGAAGAAATAAGAGTGCCATAAAATAAAATATTTAGGCCTACCTAAGTGTAGTTCTTACAGTATCATGGAATTGCAACACGATCACTCCAGTTTTCAAAGTGGTTTCAAAGGATTTTAAAATCCATTGCAATTCAAAATTATATAATTCATAGTCTGAGGGTTTTTCTAAGGATTTTAAAATTCATAGTCTGGGTTTTTCCAAGGATTTGAAAATGCATAGTCTGAGGGCTTTCCAAGGACTTTAAAAACCATGGCTTAACAGTTTTCAAAATGTTATTTTTTCAAGGATCTTAAATCCATAGTTTGAAAGCTTTCAAACATATGTTAAAACTATCGTTTCTATTAAAATAATAGAAATATCCTTGTTTGGGCGATTTTCGAAAATATCTTGAAATGCATAGATTTTTTTCTCCCCAGCGATTTCAAAGCCTTTGTTTTCTTGGGGAGGCTTTTCTGCTGGTGTTCCCCTTGAAGGTCTTGCGTAGGGCAGAGGTGGCATTGGAAAGGGGTCCACCGGCGCCCTCCTCCTCCCACTCGTAGCAGTGGTTGACCCGGGCACAGCTCAGCGGGGAGGGCAGCTCCTCCCGGATCAGTGTGTAGTGCTCAATCAGCACCGCGAAGGAAAGGAACTCACTCTTGCATTTCTAGCGCCGACAAGGCAAAGAGACAACGCACAAAGACAACACAGTGTGTGAGGAGGAATTAAGATTTACAATAATATAATTGGGGAGTTATGAATTCTGAAATTAAATAGAAAAATTTTAGACAGAAATGCTGAAGGAAAAGGCCTATATCAATACAAGTGTGTTTTATTTATTTAAATCACATGAATGGATAATCCCATGTGAACACCAACTCAACTTAACCGTTTAGTGGGTGGTTTCAGGGTGCGACTGTGTAAAAAACTATCAAGGGAATGAGAGTGCAGTGCGGTGGCTATGTGTGTTTGATTCCCAGCCCAAAAGTACTGGGTTAGATCCACAATGTCAGCAGTCTACCTGTAAGCCACTTTGAGCAAAACGCCCTTACCGCTGCCTTACCTGCTCCTTAATGACAAGTACTCTGAAATCACTCAGTCACTTTGGATGAAAGCATCTGCTTCACTTCTGAATAATAAATAGTAAGCCCTTGCGGTGTCAGAGCGGGGTTACCTCCAGGTGGAACATGCCGTTGCGGGTGTTTTCTATGAGGTAGGTGACCAGGCCAGAGGGCAGGCGGATGAGGAGGGAGCCACACTTGGGCCTCTTGGGGTGTGGACAGAGGAGGTAGGAGCCCATCACGTCCTCCTCCAGCAGGGCCGAGCTGGAGTCACTGGAAAACACGACAGAAGGTCGAAATCACAACAACTGTGGTCGTCAGGCCACCACAAAGCATTAGCCCATTAATATAAAATAATGGCCTTTCTGTCACCCCTTTTGTGTGTTTATTTCAAATTGGTGTTTCTTACATAAGCTTTGGGTTTAAGTACAGTTTCCTCTTATTTGAGTTGAATACACAAACTTTGTTTGCGCATTTGGTTAGCAGAACCTTTTTTTAAAAAGTGGAACCAAACGCTGAAGGAACAGCAGCGCAAACTGATTGGCTCAAACTTAGGTCACATGGTATAATTAATATAGTGATTAAGAAACATCACTGTGTAGCAATTCAGAATCAACAGTTGCACTATCCTATATTTCCAAGATGATAGTTGAGTGACTGACTTTACTCGCTACCAGCAACAGGTAACTAGTAACTTTCTAGTTACTTTATAAATAGTAACTACATTTGTAAAAATGACTAAAGGACGAGCTTCAAAATTCATAGCCGGTGTTTCACTTGAGAGTATGAACTGTCAGTTAGCAGATGGATAAGGCCCAACTCACGGTGCGATTCCGGCCCAGCACCAGACTGCTTGGGCCAAGGCTTCTTCAGTTTGGGCCAAGCTGGTGGTGTGAGCTCTCTTCGCTGGAGATCGGTCCTTCTCCTCTCCTGGTGTTAACATAAACGAGGAGTAATGTGTTGAAATCAATCCAACTCCAAAGGTGTCCTGGATTGGGATCTAAACATCTCATTCTCATTAAAAGGTGCTGTAGGTAAGATTCAAGAGAGATCCCCAGAACAATGCCAACTATCAAAGCCATGAGTGAATATTTAACAACATAAGGAGACCCATAAGATGTGTTCTTCGTACCAGTGACAGAGGGGTGAAAACGGTGAGAGAAAACGGTGAAACGATGTGAGTTGAGATCTCCATTGACTAACCCTTCCCAAGCCACGGAAGCCCACCTTGAGGAACTGCATTGACTCACTCTTTCCTCGCCTCTGAGGAAGCCTACCTTGAGGGAAAGTCATTGACTAAATCTTTCCCCAGCCCCTGAAGAGGCCTACCTTGGGGAAGTCTATTGACTAACCTTTTCCCAAATATTGAAGTTTGCCTTGAGGAACCCACAACTGATGAACCCCTAAAGTTCCTCAATCCTATACCTTGAGGCCTCCATTGACCATCCCTTCCCCCAACACTGAAGAATCTTACCTAGAGGAACGCACCAGTGACAAACTCCCAGAGATACTCAAGCCTACCTTAACGAACTCTATTGACTAAACCCTTCCCTCATAACACTGAAGAATCCGACCTGGAAAACCCACCAGTGACTAACTCCCAGAGATACTCAAGCCTATCTTAGGGAGCTTTATTGACTAAACCCTTCCACCCTACAACACTGAAGAAGAAGCGTACCTTGAGGATCCCACCACTGTGAAGGACCCACCACGACATCCCAGCACCAAACACTGATTTGACACCGTCTCTACCTTACCTCATCAACCGTTTGACCCTGGAAAGCACGCTTTGCACCATGGGCCCACCTTGCAACGAGGCGAGTCGCTGGTGCGCATGGCGCTGTTTGAGCGGTGTGAAGGTGAAGGAGCGGTAGGCCCCGGAGCGGAGGCCCTTGTTGCGGATGGCCTTCTTGCGCACCAGCGAAGGGGAGGCGGTGAAGACCTCCTCAGGAACGCCTAGCTTCTTCTCAAGAGTCTTTGACCGCGACTAGAGAAGATGAGATATGAATTCAACATATTCTTTGGCTTCCACTTGACTTGCATTTGCCTAAACCTATTATCAGCCATCACTCTGGTATAAAATCGATTCAAATTCTGTCTAAAGGATATGACCCCCATCCATGCACAGCTCAATACTTGCTCGATTAAGAGACTTTTTGTCTGTTAATCGAATTGTGATGCCTGTTGTAAAAATATGTACATAGCACAGGTTTAAGTTTAAACTAAGATTGATTATCAAGGTTATTCATAGGACACCAACTGTTTCCATCCCCTGGTGTTCTTGGACTAAGAACAGCCAGGACATGAAGATTGTTATACAAGAAGGAGAGTTTACATCCTGACCTTGGCCCCTGGAAACAGTCCCCTGAAGGGGGCCCTTCTGAAGGAGACCAGGGCGCTGACACTGAGCGGGAAGCCGTGGTTGAGCAAAGAGGGGTTACGACGGGGCAGGGGCCCGACGGAATCCTCAGATGCCTCTTCCGGATGTTTCTCCAGGTACAAGAGTTGGAAACAGCGGCAGAGCAGCAGGTTCAGGACCTGGGCCTGGGAGCGGAGAAGAGAGACCACGGACATGACCGCACTGAGTCAACACTTTTGGTCAGAGCAACAACTAAGTGTACATTTGTCTTATTTGACTATTGATGAGAAGATAAGAACTGGAGGTAACCCCCACTCTTAAGATAAGAACAAAGGCAAAGAGAAAGCAAAACATCGAAGGTACTCTAGTGCTTCATTCTGAATAATAATAAAACATTAATGAAAAGAACACACCGAGCATACTTGGCTTGTTCTCACTCGCAATACTTCCTTATCATTTAAATTCCTTATCATCAAAAACAACAGCCATGCTTAAAATACAATAACAGGAACAGTAGTCTATATGCTGAATATATATATAGAGAGACTCTATTGAGAGGAAAGAAAATGATGGGGTTCTTCTTACTGCTCTGCCGTGCCGGGCCTTGAACAGGTGGCAGTAAAGTTGAGCGTTGGCACTTCCCGGGTTGTGGGAGACGAAGGCGAACTGTGAGTCTGAGGGGCGTGCGGTGGAAAGGGAGACTCTGCGTAGGGCATGAGCCATCAGGACATTCTGCAGACATGGATGACAACATCCCGATTCATCCAAAGTTCTCGTTAGAAAGAGAGGAACAAAAGCGGTAGAACATCGTCATGATTATTCTTACCGTCTCGTCTTCGTCGTACATCTTGACCCCTTTGATTGAAAACTTGAGGGAGACCACCCTCCTTAGTTTGCATGTCTGGTTGTGGACCGCGAAAGCCATTAGTCATTATGTCTCCTGATAAGTTATGAGCACTTTAAAAGGTGTTTACACTTACTTTGAGGGCTTTCAACTGTCGGTTCAAGTGTTCAATCTGCTCATCCAAACAGCAGTCCTCAACAGGAAATGAGCCGACATACTTGAGAAAAATCAGAGGGGATATTAGGCAGAATATCATTGAGGAGGTTAAAATACTGCATGAGCTGAAGGAAGGTAAACTTTACCTCAGCTGAACGTGTCACTGTACCGTCTTCCCTCATCGGTGCCTCACCCATTGTATTTGTATTTACCTCCTTGGGAAAGCAGGTTACTATAGCCTTTAAAAATCACAGCATTAGACAGTTCAGCGGTTCAGCACACTTGACTGCAGATGTTTACATATCCACAAGGTTACATATTCACTACGAATCGATGCGTTTTGGATTAGGTCGATTCACTTATTTACGACTATTGACTATTAGATTATTGTACGAAAGCCTAAGCAATAAATATGAAAACTTTGAGCCACAATCCAAAGCACTACCTCATATATGGTAAGAAAAACTTGAGGAAACGCGTGTGAACTATTCTTTGGACTTGCTAATTTCGCCGTTGTTAAATATTTAACACTATCCGTTATGTCTACACAACACATTGGCTACATTAAAGCAAAGAAGACTCACTTTAAAACGGAAAAGGAGCACACTACCGCCGATAATTTTCGATCCCTACCCTGAAGGGAGCCACTTATTCCTGACCTAGTTCTAAACTTTTCTCCCAGCCACGCCCACATGCCGTTGTGTACCTGTCGCGTTCCAGGTGCGGGGGAGAGGGCGTGGCTTCACGTGACGGGAACCAGGGGTTCAGCATGCATCGTTCCGCTCGGTTCTCTAAACGTGTGGGCGGTGCATTAACTAACCATGTAGCAACATGCATTGAAGCGAACCAAGTTCGATTCATTCCCACTTATGGTCCTATGCCCCATGTCATTATCCCTATTCCTCCACCCACGCAGTCTCTCTTCCGTGTCCTGTCTATACAAGCATAAAAAGCCCATAAAGGAAAAAAGGTCAATACAAATATGTCGCGGGGTGATAAGTGGCTTCGAAAAACATCCCTGGCTATTGCACAATATAACCCGTCACGTTGCGATTATCCTTGACTCAAATGAAAGCCTTAATTGTATTATATATTTTTAGATATCTCCTCATTATGGAGCAGGTAGGGGTTAGCCATCTTGTTCAAGGATGTCTACAGGTAGAAAACGGAACCTTTTGGGTTGGACCACCCTTACCACTAGACTCTCCTGCTCCCCCGTTTGGTTAGGTCCTCTTTGGTTGTCTTTTGGGAACAGAGCGAGTTTAAAATGAAATCACACTACAAACAATAAAACAAGCAGTCGATTACAAATATAGTCATTTTTATTAATGACCTGGAAAAAAACCTTAACAATAAAGAATATGCATGCAGGGTATGTATGGGCTATTATCCTTTGTTATTCACGACACACAATTCTTACAGCTTGTGGCAATGGATCTAGAGCTTATTTAAGCAACAAAAACTGTTGGACGTGATTCTTTTTTTTGTTACACAATTAACGGTTTCTAGTCTTACAAATTAATACTAAGCAGCGCATGCTTGCGCCACCCTTAACTGTGACATTTGTCATTCAAAACTTCTCAGTTAAATTATTCCCTAATAGAGTTCCATCTGAAACTAAAACAAAAACCCCAAATACTGCCGTGCACTCGAAGAAGAAAATGGGGAAAAAAACATAAATTTCAATATGAGCATCTTTAAAACTTTTGTATATAAATTATATATGTTCAAATTCATTTAACTCAAAATCTCTAAATTTAAATTCCCATTATCTTTTTTTCATATATGAGGGATGTTTACTGCCAAGAAGTGTGCACGAGAAACGGGACAAACAGGCTGGTACCTGGAGATGAAGTACCTGGAGAAACAGTCACATGGCGGAGAAAAACCTCAACGCTGAACAAACCAGAACACCCTTTCTTCACCGTTAAACCGCAACATTAGCAAACATTGTTCTCTACACACGCCGTTAAAAAATAAAAAAGGGTCAGTTAAAATTCAGTTACTCTCAATGTACAATAACCACACTTTAACCAATATGAAAAATCACTCATCCTACCCCCCAACAAAAATAAAAAGACATGCCCACCCCCTGCCCCCCCAAAAAAGGGAGAAAAAAGAATGATGGGATCACAAGGATGAGGCCCGTCTTAGCTGCCCCTCCCCCTCCACGCCGGCGGCCATGTTCATTTCTTCGCCCTCAGGGATTTGCGGGCGGTGGGCTTGGTCTTCACCTCCTTCCTGACCGGCGCCTTTTTAGGGGTGGGCTTCTGGGGCGTGGCTGCTTTGGAGCTCCGGGCGCTGAGTTTCTTCACTGCCGGCGTCTTTGGCCTCTTCGCGGGCGCCGCTCGCTTCACGGGCGTGGCTTTGGCTGGGGGCGCGGCTTTAGCCGCCGGAGCAGATTTAGCCGCCGGAGTAGCTTTAGCCGGCGCGGCCTTCTTGGAGGCGGCCGTGGGTTTCTTGGCGGGAGCCGGCGCCGGAGTTTTCTTGGCGGGAGTCGCCTGTTTCTTGACGGGGGCGGATCTCCTGCCCCTGGCTTTTGATTGGCTGGCGCTGCGTGGCTTCTTGCTGGGCGGCGGCCGGCGAGACTTGGGGGCGGGCCTCTTGCCCGCTTTCCTGGGGAAGAAACAATGTTATTTTAGGGGCTAATAAGAACTGAAACTCTGATGTAAAAGTCTAACAGTGAAATAAGTCATGAAGAAGACCGCCTTAAATGTAAAATAGAAAGTTATTTTTAAATTGTCACTGGCTCCATCATGTAAAAGTTCTGTGAAATCTTGTAGTATTCCATCTCAGACCGGCGGTCACCAGACTGACCTCTTCGGGGGAGGAGGCTCGTCGTCAGACTCCTCATCCTCTGACTCCTCCTGCTCCGACTCCTCCTCCTCTGACTCCTCATCTGAAGTGTCTGCGGACCGCCGTGGGGTTCTCTTCTTCTTCGGTGGTGCGATGACGCGATCCGGGAACAGCACCGCAGGACTACAACAAGAACAGAAAACCCATCAGGCGACTCCCATCCAGGACCACGGGACGGCATGGTGCCGGTCTGTATCCCAGGACACATCACCTGGGTCAGATGGTGGGGAGGCTTCAGTTTAGAACCTTAGCCGTACCCGGGCCAGTGGGGGAAGGTGGTTCTATGTACCAAGGCCAGTGGGGGAAGGTGGTTCTATGTACCCGGGCCAGTGGGGGAAGGTGGTTCTATGTACCCGGGCCAGTGGGGGAAGGTGGTTCTATGTACCCGGGCTAGTGGGGGAAGGTGGTTCTATGTACCCGGGCTAGTGGGGGAAGGTGGTTCTATGTACCCGGGCTAGTGGGGGAAGGTGGTTCTATGTACCCGGGCTAGTGGGGGAAGGTGGTTCTATGTACCCGGGCTAGTGGGGGAAGGTGGTTCTATGTACCCGGGCTAGTGGGGGAAGGTGGTTCTATGTACCTGGGCTAGTAGGGGAAAGGGGTTCAACGTACCTGGGATAGTAGGGGAAGGCCAGGCGGTAGGTCCCGTTGAGTCCACTCCCAGTGATCTGGTCCATCCAGCCCAGCATCTTACACTTGGTCAGGGTCTTCCTCAGCAGAGCAACTACAGCACACATTCACATAAATGGGAAGCAAAGACAATTAGCCTACAATACTTATTGCTCCAACATACATTTATAATTACTATGAAAACTAGTTTAATAACTCTTTTATTCAGAAAACTAATACTTATTAAAAAAATCATCATTTATTTTTGTTGTAAATTATTTTTAGTTTCAGTGCTTTTATAATCTTGTGCGTTTAGCAGTTGGGTGCCGCTTAAAAATAGCCAAATGACGCATCATAGTGTGGATCGAGCGAGAGAGGCCCAACCGATGCGTGTCTCTGTGCTGGCCTGGTTGGCGTGGCGAAGGTATTTGCGTAGCGTGGCCGTGCTGCAGGTCTTGGGTTCGTTCATGGCGATGATGGCGGCGCTGATGGCGTCCTCCAGGGGCCCGCCAGCCAGCAGCACCTTGTCCCCCGTACGCTTCAGCTACGGGACAGACACAGATCTTAGCCCTGGGATTAACTGAGGACAAGCGTCTTCTTCCGAGATCAAACGGACCTCATTGTCATGCGACAATAAGGTGCAGACCTAAGATTTCCTTACGTTTTTACATGAAAGTAACCATTTTGAATCCAAGTCTCATCTTTTGACATGAATGTAAATTGTCCCTAAATAATAATGGCGTGCAACATGTGGACCTATTGAACCGGATTCCAGCGGGATGCTTACCTGGAAGGTTCCGCTGGCTCCCTTCCCAGTGATCTGCTCCAGGTGACCCTTATCCACGGCCCGGACTAACGCAGACTTCAGCAGGTCGGGCCTGCGGACGACACACACACCACATCCATCAACCAACCAACCAATCAATATAGGAAGACCTGGGTGTCCTTAAGGAGACTCACTTCAGTTTATAAAATAGTCCTCATCAAAAGCTCACGCATTTTATTATTCATGTCATTGTATTTTAATTTGTACTGAAAAAACACTTCTCTTTGACATATAAACTGGACTGCGGTGCCATGCCTAACTCCAGGTCACCTGACTGTGGCGCCCGACCTGACCTAGCGCCCTACCTGTTGTCGAGGTGGAGGTGGGGGAAGTGCTGCTCCAGGTACTTCTTGATGAGGATGTAGGACGCCTCTTTGGGCTCACACAGCCGGGTGATGATGAGGGGCAGGGCGTCTCCCAGCGGCTCGCTCTTCACAGCCGGCGATTTCTACCGGACCACACATACACACACAAACTGTAAATGCATGCGATTTTGTGGACGACGGCGGCTTTATTCAAAGAGTCTTGCAACACTGCAAGTGTGTGTGTGTTCTTAGCATGGGTGGTCCTATGCTCTACCCGTTGTGCTAGACAGGGCCAGAGTTGAGATAGACTGGACAAAGCAACCAAGAGTAAAGACGGAAACTGTGCGTAAAGGGTTAACCATGTCTTTAGCAGCAGCCAGATCTCTTCAATGGAAATGTTTTCTGGAAACGGGCAGTCTTTCTAGCTTGTGCCTCACAAGCCCACTACAATGGCCAACTATACTGCCCTACAAAGCCTAACTGCAGTTACTACGCCACGGGTAAAACTGAGAAAAAAGGGCTTTAAAATGTTTTAACTGGCCAGACAAATGGGTTATAGGTAGCAAATTGAGTCTGAAACTTTTCACAAGGTAAAACAAATAAATTTAGCTACTGCAGTTAGCCTTTGGACAGCAGTATAAACATCATAGAAGACATAGGAGAAGGAACAGGTGGAACAGGTGGAACAACAGGTGGATCCTCAAGTGGGCCAACAGGTGGACCAACAGGTGAACCAACAGGTGAACCAACAGGTGAACCAACAGGTGGACCAACAGGTGGACCAGCAGGTGGACCAGCGGTCTAGAGGTTGGCTGCATGGTCACCCTGCTCTACGGTGACAAACCTTGTTTGCTGGCTGCTTCTGTGCCGCAAAGCTGCCTGCGAGACCCTTCCCCTTGAGCTTAAGAGAGAAAGAAAAAACACAAACACAGGGCAAAGAGTTAGTGGATGAACAATTCTCTTGTATTCACCTGTTTCTCAAACAGAGCTGGGGCGTAGCCCGACACTCCCAAAAACCTGTCAAGCCGAAAGCACATGGCGGTGTCCGGACAGACGCTAAACAATGTTTGGGAATTATCACGTCGAAAATAGACTTGCGTGCTGTATGAAGTGAGCGAAGAAAAACAGCCCGCTACATACATTTGTGTTTTTGGCGTCATAGTGAACACCACCACTAGAATAGTTTTGATGAGCAGGGTTTATTCTAGTGTGACCATTATTTATAAAAAAGGTAAAACAGGATTTGGCTATTTTCCTATCAATGCTGTGGAGCCTCTTCCTTGGTTGTGTTGGTAGCAGGAGCCTCACCTGTTTGATGGTGCCCTTCTCCAGGTGCTTTTTCAAGGCCTTCTTGATGAGATATTTCCTCTTGTCCAGCTCCAGACTCGGGTATTTCTTCATGATATATTTCAAGATGGACATGTACGACATCCCTGCACGTTCACTGCTAGACTACAGAAGGAAAAAGATGAAGTCTTAAATGGGATTATTATTTTATTTCAAATCAAGGCCCCTGGACTTAAACAGCTGATTCTGAGCAAAATGGTCTGTTTGTTATTGATAATGTTTAAGCCATTAGATATGGAGATCTGCCCCTCAGGTACCGGGCAAGATAGAGTAGTGGCTAGGGGTGTTTGACTCCAAACCCAAAAGGTATTGGGATGAATCCCCAATGTTTAAAGTATTCCTGTAAGTGTCCTTCAGCAAGGTGCCCTACCCTCAACCCACTCCATAAAGTGACAATGTGCAAGACTCACACCACAAAAGCATTTCTTCAGAATTTTATAAACAACATTGAAACCTCTTTTTGTCTTGACGCAGCCCCCCCAACTGACACCGGTTGCCAGTACTGACTCAACAACAACCAGCAGCCAAAGACCACACGCTGGAGGGGCGTTAACCTCAGCTGTGACACTTCTTCATTTCTCTCCACTGCTCAAATTCGTAAATATTCATCCTGGTTTTACCCCTCTTTTGGTCGTCTTTTTGAACATGCACTGAGGTGTTATTGCAGCTGAGGGCCCTGGGCATGTAGTGAGCTCTGCCAAAATAAGAGCCCAACTAGTCCCATGTGGTTGGGTTGCCCATCATTATATACCACTCTGCACAGGACAAGCACGTCCCCTGGAGTAACTTCAATAATAAAACACAAGATTTTACTCCGGCCTGGAGTAAAAATGGCCAAATACTAACCACCGGTATGGGGCAGGGTTTCCGTAAGCCGCCAATTACTGGCCATTGGCAACCGGATTACAATTGGCCGGTAAATATCAATCTTGACGGCCATCTTGGCCTGGATTTGTTTAATTTTATTTCTTAAATAAAGTAACAAATGAATGAATTAATGAATGAATGATTAAAATCATAATTCACGTTTCTCATGAGCATACATTGACTGGCGAATTGTATGTGTGTTAGTGTGGCGCCTACTGAACCCTATTTTACACAATAATAAAGGAATTGAATCCTCCAAATACATAGGATATTTCTGTTTAAGGACAGAGCATAAGCATAAGTCTTCACTACTGGTTGAGGGTTGACTCCATCTGTCTGTTTTCACCGGTGCTTATTAGAAAATTCTGCATCGTCGTGTCGTAATAAGGCAGCAAAGTATGCTATGTTCATTCTATTTTATATAATAATATATTGGTTACAACACAATGTTTAAGGCTTTGTTTTTAAACTTTAAACACACCTGTATTACATATGGCCATTCGATTTTAAATTTGGCCGGTATATTACAATTTTAAACAGCCACATTGGCGGGCCAAAGAAATGGCTAGTGGAAACCCTGGTATAGGGTGAAATACAATTCATGGGATTGTTGCTAGCTATCAGCATGTGATACAGATATATCTAGATCTTTTTACTAGAAACAAATAATAACAATGTTAAGGACATGCATCTAAAAAGGGTAACTTTGGAGAAAAGCACCTGGTACCAAACCAAGCTGTAGTTTGATAAATGAAGAAATGAATAAAGAATGAATTAAGGTGTACCATCACAGCTTCCAGGAGGACCTCATCCACCTTGGGTGTAGCTCGGGCGAAGCCGCTCGCCACCACCATCTTCTTGTTGGCCGAGATGGACGCCCAGGGGGGGATGGTCTTCTTCAACTTCTTCGCCTTGGTCCTTCCCAGCTTGCCTCCGTCCTTAATCCTGGGCGTCCCAGAGGAATGAGGAGGAGGAGCGGGAGGAGGAAGAGGAGGAGAGAGAACAAAGTGAGGGGCAGTGGGCTTTGGCGGTTGGGAGCGATATTTCACTGTGATGACACCACTCTTATCTCTAGCGTACCCTCACCTTTTAAGGAGAACAAAGCAGTGTGTGGGGCACTGTCCTTCGGCGCAGTCCTGGCATTTTACCGAGTCTCCGTTTGCCACCGTGGGCCTAGCATGCCTGAAAATGTCAAAACATCCCCGTCTTTAACGCCACAGTGGTAGGCCGACTAGCTGAAATGCGACAGACCAGAGCCTGCATTTACTCCGCATTTCCACTGAAAAACGGTGCTCATGTTATGGTCTAAATAGGAAGAGAGGAGAAGGAGCATTTTACCAGAACATCACCGTGCGTAGAAGCCTTTGCTTTCGATTGATTTAAAAAGACAGTAAAAGTTATGATCAATATATTGTCATCCAAACCTCTGGACATTCCAGCCACCATCGTCAAAGACAGAGCGTGTAACTTGTCATCTAGTTTTATCATCATTGTTCAAACTTCTGAGTGTATCATGCTGACTTCCAGATGGCAGGAGTTGACCTCATCAAAACATCAGAGGGGTTTCTCAGAGCTCAGCGTCTTGCTCCAATGGCAGACGTTCGAGAGAGATCTTTAACAATGGACCCAATCAAGCCTGCGTACACCAATCATATGCCTGATGAGATCTCTGAATGAGTATAGTCTCAGTAGTGGATTGCTACTGGAATCAGCATGCTAGCACTTCTGAGCGTTGCGGTGTGCCTGAAAACACGTTGCGTCACACACGTGCACACAAAGTGTAAGTTATCTTGCGGTGCAAGTCAGCCCTCCTCCATCCCTCCCAGATGGTGGACATGGGCAGGGATGAGAAGAATATGGGCACAACGCGCCGTGTGTAAGGAAGACATCTTGCAAAAATAAAAGCGCACTGACCAGCGCAACAATGACAAGAAGAGCCGTGTGTTATCCAGCGGAGGCAGGGATAATCTAACGGATAAAAGTGATATCAAAGTGAAATATCGCAGCGATTGGTTGTCACGGTTACAATCACTCGCTGTCGGGGTCTAACTAACCCTTCGTTCTCCCCATCCTCCTCCGTCTTCACTTCACCACAGACGAGTTCTTCTTCACCTCCCTCTCCGTTGGTCTTGGTGGACGCTCCTACCTCCCCTTCTTCCTCTGCTGGGCCAGGGGAGCCGGTCGCCCCCTCCTCGTCCTCCATTACTGTGGGTGAATCCTCAGATGGCTCTGGGTACACATTAGCAAAGATAAAAAGTTAATAATGTTTGTGTGTTTCTATAATGACTGTAAATTCTATGGAATCTCTATTAAAAGGTGGAAGGGGCTCATACTACAAGTTGAGCAGTGAAACAGTTTGAGGCCTCTGCCAGTACCTGCGTGGGCTTCCTCACCTTCCTCCGGGGCCGGGGAGGGTGCCTTGTCCTGGGGTGGAGTTGCTGCCGCTCGGCGGATAGGCATCACACTTTATGACCTGGATGAGAGCATATACAGCCAGTTACATTATAGTGCTTTTTTGGGGGGAGAGGGGTATAATGTGGTCACTGTTCATATGCATTTGGGAAGACAGAAAGAGAGACAGAACGACAAAAACACATGACCTGGTTGTGTTTTGCAGCAAGACAACATATCGTCATTCATTAGGGCGATCGCATCATCGCCGACATCGGTGGCTTGCGAAAGCTTCCAGGAGATGGGAGTGTGCATGCATCTAATGCTATGCATGTCATACTAAAGGTTTAAACGAGGAATGTTTGACCTAAAAAGTCACTGAAACTCAACAATCAGGCCCAAAATAACAGAGAACGATAATCTTGCACAAAAAAAAGAAATCGCCATTTTGTTCATTACTTCATACATACAGTAATGGCGTCGAGCAAAGCGAATAAAACCCACGAAGTGTACCCTAAAACGAAACTTGAACCCCATTTTGGGTCGATTTATCTGCACAGAAAAATGTTTATGCCAAAAACTTACCTTGAGTTTTGCAGGGAAAAGTAATATTTCAGTCTAATTCTGCAGTCCTTTATTTGGAAATCACAATTGAAGCGCTCTTCCCCCTGGCAGAACGGACACGTAGTGTCGACCAATCACGTCGCCGCTGTTCCACTTCATCCTGACACCTGATTGGTCGGGCTTTATTGTCATTGGAAGCATGGAACTAAAATGGAAGTACAAAAGCTGTGAAATGTTCCTCGGGATTATTTGAAGAGGAATATTCCTTTGCCTTTTTTCTCTATCTACATTTGTATTTGTTTACCGTCACTCCTGTTACCGTGTGTAGCAATTAATAAAAAAAAAAATGTAAGACTGCATATATGTTGTTTGTAATTGTTCATTAGATGACAAAATGAAACAATTTGAATTGAGCGAATGCAAGACGTGCTCCAACTATAAAGAGTGCAATTATGGGATTTTACCACTAGATGGCCATAAAGAAATGTCACCCAATGAAACAGTGGTCATACAGCAGTCTTCTCTTCATCCATCTAATATAAACCAAACAGTGCTGACGTTGCCTTCTTTTCATATCATTTAAATGTTAAATGTATAAATCCAAAGTTAAAGCATATGCAAATTAAAATTCTTCTCAGAAATGGCCAAGTTGGCTCATCAGGTCTCTTGCCAGGACCATCTAAGCATGGCCGTGCTTCTGCATTTAACAAGCCAGATTCACAGCTAGATTCAGGGAAGGAAGACATTTTTAAATTCACACAACTTTTGTTTGACAAGGAAATTATTGACCCAACTCTTGGAGCATGCCTAGTGCCAACAAGGCCTTACTTAACACAGTCAGTCTCAGATCCATGAACACACGCTTCTTGTGGGCTTTGAACCAGAATAACCCCAGAATCAACATGTCCTTACTGCCCTGGAGGCTAGAAGTCGCATACCGTTAGCTCCAGGATTCAGAAGATAACCTCACAACAGTACAAACCCAATGAACCCCACACACACATCCACAAAGTCCATTTCCCAGAAAAAAACCATCACAGAAATGAGCAGCCTTTTGTTTTGTTTTTTTAAATACCTTTTTTCTCTTTAATGTATTTACAAGCGTTTTAATCTGTAGGTCTGAAGCACTTCATGTTCTGCAACCCCAGCTTTTGCTTCTGTTGTTTTTTGTTGTTGTCGCGTAAACTTGCATTATGCTCATCGTAGCGATCATACGGGCGTTCCCATTGGTCGGTTGGGGACGCCGTCGCGTTGAGACTCGGGCGTCGTCGCTCCAGAGTTCCTTGAGTGGACAAGCTGGCGTTTGTTTTGGCAAATGCATTCCGTGAGCTCTGATTGGATGGGGAGGGGGGACGGGGTTATGTACAGTACAGATCACATGGAGCAAGCCAAACACTTCCTGGATACCCCCGCGGTAACCATGTGGAAGCTTATATTGCCACACGCACGCCTGTGTGTGTGCGCGCGTCACGCATACTGCTCAGCGCGTGTGTCCACTCAGGTCCCTCTGCATCCCCTTCGGGTCTACAATGACTTTAGTTTTAC
>OMKX01078064.1:0-18111 GCA_900302425.1 Brosme brosme
CACCCTACACAAACACACACACAAGCACACACACACACACACACACGCACAGACACACCCGCACACACACACACACACACACACGCACAGTGGAACTCTTAATGCTGTGACAGTCTAGACATAAAGTCAGCCACAGTGACCATAGGTTATATAGGATATTATCATTATTGACATTCATAATATTGGATATTACCATTAGCAATTTCATTGCAGTTATTTCACTGACAGAAACACAAATTAAAAAAACGTAATCAGCAACTACATCATTTTCATTTTAGTTCATAACAAATAATTTCGACAACTACATTACTTTATAAAATTCACTTTGAATCAAATATACTTTGCATATTCATAGCAGCATCGAACAACATATCAGAATATGCTACAAAAAGAGATATCCCTTTAAAAGCTTCATGTATCTTTGCATACATACATACACACATACAAACATACATACATACCAGTATTTGAATAATTGTCTTTAGACAGTACCAGCATACCCTCACTAATCTCATCTTTGACGATTCTCTAACCCCTTCTCTTGCAGATGGGCACTCCACAGGCTTAATGTAAATGCCAGGTTCAACAGCTAGATGATATAGGTTCAAAAGGTGAAAAACCTGTATTCATAGCCACTCACCCACAGAGCGGTGGATGCATGTGTGCTGGTTGTCACTCAGAAAGAAACCTTGATTGCAGCGACACTCATAGCTTCCCATTGTGTTGACACATGTGTGCTGGCACCCTCCATTGTTGAATTTACACTCATCCACATCTAAAAGAAAGTTGGGTTTCTGGAATTAATTATAAAAACACACAGATACAAGTTTGTGTGTGCGTGTGTGTGTGTGTGTGTGTGTGTGTGTGTGTGTGTGTGTGTGTGTGTGTGTGTGTGTGTGTGTGTGTGTGTGTGTGGGTCTGAACATTGCAAAGCTACATAGGCTATAAAAAAATTGTGAAGCTTGAATAAAAAAATACAAATAAAGCATGTTTTGTTAACAATATAAAAAACAGTATCGACAACTGTCAGATAGGACATAGCCTGTCTCAAATGTATAATGTATGTAAACAAAGTTAGCAGAACAAGGTATATCGTTACTATGAAAATGTTGGAATTACCTTCTTTTTTTATATGCCTATTATGCAACATAAGATGACTTCTAATGTTTTTACTCATAAAGTATACAGGGGGTAAATTGAATAGGCCTAGATCATCACAACACCGATACAATTTCTGAAAGAAACAAGTAGCACTACACGCAGTTTTGCCTAAACTTTACACTGAAACCTTGTCTTACCTAAACAATTGTGTCCGTCGTGTGCTAGATGGAATCCATCGTGGCAAGTGCACCGATAATTGCCTGGTATGTTGTTACACTCGTGTACACAGCCACCATTGTACTCAAAGTCACATTCATCAACGTCTATAAAACAAGACACGTGTCAACAAAAAGAAGTGTACCGTTAGCTCATGAGGTTAAAGGTTATGTCCATTAATATTTGTATTTCATTAGCCTAAATGAACAACCTATGTATCAAAATCTGCCATTGAAAGCTCGCCTCTTCAAGATGGTGGCCACACATTGTAATGACAAGGCAGACCTAAACAGATAATTACCTTCACAGTGTTTGCCATCTCCTTTAAAGCCTGCTTTACACGTGCACTTGTATGAGCCTTGGGTATTTTGACAAATAGCATCAATGTGACAGCCATCACTTTCATCTGCGCATTGATCTACGGAAAACGCGTAGAGATGGCGCGTGGTTAAAGTAATAAAGTCATAAATAATAACAACACATTAGAATGGCCCCTTCTCCATACAAGCATGTCATTGACAAAGAATACAAATAAACTAAAATACGGAAAAAAAATGAAATTAGGTGCTAGTGATCTACGAATAAATGTTTTTTGATTGAGGGCTAATGATTGTATTGGTTATATGCACTTTAAAAGTTCACAACTAGTCATTACATTGTCGTGCCATCATTGTAGTACTACATAACTGTATAGGTTTGCTTTGCAAAATCCGTTTGGTAACGTTAGAATAAAAAAGTGACATAGTAAACGTAATGTAGCCAAGAAATTAGCGCTACCCAGAGTAGAAATAAAGGCTATGGGAAAACAACAGAAAGAGTACATAAGAATATTGTGTGGCCGGTCGGAGTAAGCTTACCTTGACTCTCTGCTATGGTTTGGCGAGTATTTAACAAGAGCAAAAACAAACAAAAGTTCCTCGCAATCCAAATAGCTCCCATGGTGATATCCAAGTTTAGAGGTCTCCTCAAAAGGACGTGTACGCACTGAAGTGGCGACCAAGTGTCCGCCTCATTTTCATTGTAGCCTGTCAGTGTGTTCACCAGCAGGGCTTTATGGAAGAGAAAGGAGTGTGTGGGCGCGCGCAAGGCGAGAAGGGGAGACAGAGTAGCGCGAGCTAAATACTTTCCCGATCCTTTTATAAATGTGGATGAACAATTGTCTACTGTCAACGTATAGACGCGAGACCATTCTACATGCACGTTGTAGTTGTGCGTTTTTCCTTGCGGTGTTTATTTTGTAATTCACAACTTTCCTCACCGTTTAAGCATTCGGGAGTTCACTTTGTACATAACTGTTAGTGGCAGGTTTTTGTGCACAATTTTAATTGTGAAACAACGTGATGATTTGCGTTGCTCTTTTGAAAAACCTAGTAATGCAACTGTTTTAATATCAACACTTTGTTATTCATAGGAGACCATGCATATTGAAAACAACCCACGCGCTCCCGAGTTTGCTTCGCCCACTGTGTGGTAGGAGACTCACGTGCACCACCTAACGAAAAATATAACACCAACACAATTTGGCTTTTTATTGTATTTTATTACAGATGACCTATTAGGTTTGTTTACAGTATAGAAAAAAAACATTAAACTACAGATATTGAAAGGAAGTGCACAAAAAACAAATGAGAAATCTTTAAGCTTGTACAAAATGTTGTGTAATAAATATTAAATTACATAAGATTGATATTCTTATAAAAAAAGACTGGCAATTGTTAAAGGCACAACTCATAATTTAACGTGTACCTTGAACAACTTTAATATGATCTACCCAAACACAAAAACAAGCTTAATTTTAACCCCAAAGGAAGCAGCAATCATCCTTTCAACAAGAATATAAATTGTTCAGCTTCCAACTACCCTGCCGCAGAAATGTGTTTTAATAAAACATGTTTAGAGTATGGTCCTTCAAACCATTTTGTTTAAGTAGGGTCACAATTAACAAAGTAACCTTTGAAAACCACAGTTTACTGGACATCGACATTATGCACAATGGCAAAAACCGTGCAATATGAGCATTTTTTTTAATAAAATATATGGTTAGAAATAACATGGCAAAAACAATTCTTTGTGAGTGACTTAATTATTGCTTTACAAGCCAATTTGGTTAATAAATAAACACCTGAGGCTAAGATATGAAATTGAACTTTCAGGTCACTTCTCACATTCAAAATGTCTGCATAGTCATAGCTTTGAGAGTTGCCTTAAAAAAAAACAGCAACTGCAATAACAAATACATATTCAGTAACAGAACATTAAGCAAGGCTGTAGAAGAAATGCAGAACAGTCATGATTTGTAAATTACAGGTTTTACCCCATGCATCCAGCATCACTTTTTAATGTTAGTGACAATATCACTGTAGAAGTATGAGCTTGGAATTTCACCTCTTAATAAAGAACAAAAAATTCCTTGAAGACAGGATATATGACAGTTATCCAGCAGTGCCTTTTACACAAAACTTTGAAAAGTAGTGGTTCACCGATTACGGAACCCCATGGCACAAAGCTAAATGTGTATTTACAAACCCCTTTAAAACATCCGCTTGAAAAAAAAACATGCCTTTCAGGTCATAAAAAAACAACTACAAAAGCAGTTGTATATACACAGTCTAAGCGATTGTTAAAATGTGCACACACACACTGCAGATTAATTTCAACAGTAATGTCTATTGTACAGAAACAGTCTATTGTACAGTACTCCTGTCTGGTAAATTGTGGAACTATGCACGCATTTAGTATATCCATTTGACAATGTCTTGATTTGATGGAAAACAGATTGGAGCATGTTCACAGTGCTTGCCAACATCTCTTTGTGTAATATAAATCAGAGAGCATCGTATTTGTAGACTTGGAGCAACATCAAGGACAAGGTGTGTTGAAAAACAATACTCACATAAACTGGTATTAGGAATAACTGGTGATTTTCATGAACACATTAACAGTTATGATATGTATGGGAAAAGTCAGATATTTACAGAAAGCTGGTCAGTTCATTCAAAAGAAAATTCATGAGAAACATTTAACCTTTCATGGCCATTATATAGTTTACTAATGCCCTTAAAAAAACATTTTTTTTTTTCTTTTTGTCTTCTATATAAAAAAAGATAATCAAAAATAAGTCAGATCTATACAAAAAGCAAATACAAATAGAAAAAAAGGGAACCGTAGGAGGAGTTGATCAAACTTCTCTCCAACATTGCAAATTAATTTGATGGGGAAGTCTGCCACTGGAGACAAATCTAGGCACCATGGACAACCCTGTGGGATTTAAAATTAAAGAATGAAAGTCACCAGGTTTCTTTCAGCTCTTCTGGGACTGGGGCAGGAAGCGTGTCTGGAAGGCGCGGTGCCACCTGTGTGGGCACCAGGGTCTTCTGCTTCTTAGAACTGCAGCAGGGCTTAAATAACCGAGGATCAATGATCACCTCCCCAAACCGTCCTTTATAGACAATGCCACAGCATATCTTCTGCCTAAAGAAGGGGGAAGGTACAATCTTTATTTGAATGCAAGGTGAGCATAATGCATTTTTTTTTTTTTTTTTTACACACGCACACACCCCCACACACACGGTGTTCTGCTATAGAATAAAAATACAATACTGTAGATTGCAAGTTAATAAAACTGAAATGATCAGTAAATGAGGTTTGCAGGATATACCTTTTCCAGTAGGAGCGGTCAAGGAAAGAGAAGGCAGTGGGAGTAGAACGCCTCTGCTTGGACTCAATATCAGAACCATCATCCGACTGGTTGCTGTAGCTGGGGGACTGGGAAGGAGACGTACTGGATGTGGTGCTTTGGGCATCCGAATCTGTGAAGCACGTACAACCATAGCTTTTTAGACCAACATGGCAAAACTCTTCCATTATTGATTAGTTGCTTAAAAAGCACATTGTTGGTTCGCTCAAGTTAATTATTGCAGTCATAACTTACGTTGCCTCTTAAACTTGTGAAGTTTTTTAAGCTTGCTTTTCCTCTTCACATCCCCAGTCTTCATCTTCTTAGGTTTAGTTAATTTGAAGCCTGGTCCTGCTCTGGCGTCCACAACCTGTGTATTATGAACAGTGACATGTCACTTAAATAAAATATCCTATTGAAACGAAAGTAAACAATTCATTTGAATGGGCCTTACGTGATTCCAGTTCTTCTTTGACCCATTAGGTAGCTTTTTCCATCTCTTTACCAACAGAACACAAGCATTGCAGATATCTCCAACACGATCTTCTGACAACCTACACACAAAAGGTAAGTAGCATCATAAACACTGCATCGTGACTATATTATTAATACAAACTAATGGTTGAATATATACCACTATTTTGGGGATTAACAAGGTCAATATTTATTCAAGCAGGAACTCACCCAAAACACAGCCTGAAGGTTTCTTCATAACGACCGCTGTCCGTAAAACGTGAACTTGAGGACTTGGTTTTACAGATACAACATCCATCATTACTCCGGTAGATCTTTGATTTATGAAAACCAAACATTTTTTAATCCGTTGATCTCTGGTCCAACACCTGAAAATGTACGGAATATTTGGTTAAAGGTAGTCTCAATTCACTGCCCAGTACTGCAGATAGACGCGCACTATTCAATAAAAGGGGGCTGCCCCCAAAACAGACACGGGTGACTCGTCAATTAAATATGATCAAGATACCATAACAAGATACCCGGACCTTAAAGTTGACGTAATCTACATAGAACAATTGCATGGGCATTTAAAAAACTGGTGTTATGCAGCAGCCAAGTTGCCGCCGGTTTGCGAATCAGCAGGAAAAAGAGGATGCGACAAATAAACCAGTAATCACCTCACATCAAACCAGACAAACTACCTTATTCAATAATAACGAATAGGGAAACTAAATAACAGTCCAAAATCATGACGTGCTAACAGTTACAATACTAATGTTGGCGATTTCACTTCATGTGACGCAACAGAATAATACTTTCCAATTTGAGTTCAAAAATTGAATATACGCGATTTTCACGCGAAGGGTAATAACTCATGATTGTATTCTCATTTATATTCTGATGATCCATTGGCATATCAATATCTGGGAAGTGTGTACATCGGTAACATAAGCAATGATCGTGTGTCAAGACGTGTGTTTTGGTTGTCGATATAGAAAAGCGGGCAGTGCTCTCTGAAGTCGAACAAAAAGCTACCGGGGCTTGTCGTTCAACTATTTGTAAATGTAGCTGCATCGTGTAACTACACTGAATAGTATTTTGTAGTATATAAGTTCCGTTGAATTAACGTAGCAGAAATACAGCCTACCTTCCCTTTAAATTCAAACTTTTGTCCGCTAGAGCGCCAAATACGGCTTATTGTTGTTAGCTAGCGGCTACCTAGCGTGTTAGCTTCCACGCCACGCTCTCATTCACTTCCACGGCATCCCATTGTTGAGCGCAATCCTCTTGTGCACTGAACTAACTTCAACATGGACGTCAGACTAAAGGCAAACCAATTAATTTCCACGGCGGATAAGAAATAACATAACCAATCAACATTATTTATTTCCAGAATTCCATAGAAAAGACTTACCGAACAAAAACTTTGATCTTGACGGTTTTCCTTTCACGCACTGCGCATGCCTTACTACAACATACAGCTGTGTATTATAATATTATTAGCATAAAAACACGGAATGAAAGGGCTCGACGTAGAAAGACCATATAAGGAGTGCAAAGGTCTGGTTTGAAAAGGCTTTCGACCAATCATTGCTGCCGTGTATAGTGTTTATCAATGTTGCATTTCGGTAGTTGTAGTGCTCACGTACAAAAACTGTGAATCTACGCTGTGCTATCAGCCAAAATGTACACTCTAATTCCCAGAACCGATGATATGCCCGCAGAGTGGGAAAAAAATCTACTCGAGTTGGCGCCAACGGGTTTGTTTACGTTCTCTCGCAGGCTGTGTGATCTCCTGCGTATTATGTTTTCTGTGTTTAGTTTTATGTGTAAATAAACACAACACTCAAATAATATACCATTTTATGCTTACGTACGTTTTATTCTTTATACATATATATTTATTTTTTACACTGTACACAGTTGCCCACTTAGTAAACACTACATTACACAGCTATGTCAATAAATGTACAATAGTATTGGAAAACAAAATATATATATCTCCCAAGATGCTCATGTAAATTGAACACGGACAAGTACAACAGAAATTATCCAGATGTTGTTGGCACAGGGAAATGCATCCTTTACATCTTAAATCAAATCCCTTGTCCTGCACAGTAAGTTTAATAAAGTAAAGAGATGGCAAGTACACTCCAAAATTGTCTTGCCCCCAAGTCCAATAATGTTTACACCTGGAGATTGCATAGCAGAATCCATGACAAATCAGAAGTGAAGTGTGGCATCCCATGGTCATGTAGATGTCTTTCCAGATCTCAAAACAGTCCCAAACAATCATACTCAAATTTTCTTCAGACAGCAGGCGTAGTGTTAATAGTTAAATGTTGGATGAGTATCGGGGCCTGGTTAAAGCTATTTGCACAAAATGTTAATAATAGCCAGCATTTCCCTAAATAAGAGGTGTGTGATGGTGAACCGATGTACAAAACAAGAGCAAAGCAATGCCTCACACTCAATAGCTCTACAGCAATAACATCTGCTGTCACTGCCATGAGACTGATCCATGTAATATATATTTTCATACTTCTATACTTTTCAGAGAATAGCCAAACAAACAAGACACTGTTTGGTTCATGTAGTTGAATCTATCTCCAGACTACAAAAACATACATCCCCTGTCATGGGCATACTTATAAAGCATACTTTTACATATTTTGCTTATAGCTCTGCATTATGACATTGGAATCTGAGTTACAACAGAGCAAGCAACTTGTCAGACATAACAAAATAATACTGTTATCTTTGAAAATATATGAAACAATTCTTGTTTATTGTTTTTCCCAAATATCGCTTTTGTCAGCACTCAATGACAACAATGAAAATATTGTATTTCAACAGTAAAGCACAAGTGGGTTATCATCAGTAATGTCAAAGTCATGGATCATAATAGAAAACATATTTTAAACGTCTAACACATCTTGAAAGGCTCATTGCACTTCATATTTATATATGGCAAACGTATCAGTAGCTTTAATATAAGCCAGAAAACCCCATTTGTTCAAGTCTCCTCCTGTTTTATAAAAGTTACTATGAATTGTTGTTGTTGTTGTTGTCTTGTTGTTTTTGTGTGTGGTCCCAATATCCTTCCTGCTCCGTCCCAACAGCAGGAAGGAGCGGTGTAATTAGATGCCAACACCTTTCACAAGAGAAGCTTCTAGGGTAATGTTGAACTCTTGCAATGTCTGTAGCACTCTGATTAAAGAATTCACCAATGAGTGGTCCTTAATCAACGCAATGTCCTCGAACATCTGGGCTGTGATCGGACAATCTGCAAGCAGAGCAATCCAATGGTGCAGCAAATGGTCCCTAAGAGATGAGATCAAATATAAGTCCACAATGAAAGTGAAAGAAAGTGAGAATAGATCATGACCAGTAACATTCTTATTTTGACATGAATTGTAGAGGTTTCATGCAGCGCTCACCACACAGTTCATCTCATCCCCTCTCACTCTCCCATGTTGATATAAAGAGGTGCCCTGAGTCTAAGTGCTAAGTGCCTACCTCGCTCCAAGACAGACAAGCATCTGGAACTTTCCATCCTTCCCAATGTTTCGGGATGTGTTGTTGATGGCACGCATGAAGCGGCAGAAGTCGCTCACTCTTGTTTGCCAGTTCTCATCCAGGCTCACACCCCGCTGCTCGGCATTCTGAAAGTGCACTTGGGACTTTTCTGTAAAAATGAAAAAAATAGATAAAATAATTAAAGTAGTTTGATTATCATTGCATACGGTAATTGAATGTTTAATGATACTTTAAATAAATGTTACCTAAGAAGTCCCAAATGAAGACATTCTTGAAAAGCCGGGGTGATTTGAAGCCATGCTGAAACACTTGCTCCAATGCCCAGACCAGACCATATTCCCCACACAGCAGAAGAGTCAGACTTCCCCTCTGCACTCAGCACACATGGAGGAGAACATTGAGAGGGTGAATGTTTAGTGCGGCCCGCATCTCTAATAACAACATACCCAACTTGAGCAGTTCAAATAAAATGCACCGAAACATCATTTGGTTTTGGTGCATTCTGGTCATTTGTTTTTTTTCCGACTGTATGGTCAACCAGTACATTCCTGACATAAATTCACATCTTCTTAATCTCAATCTAAATTAGGATTATATTGTCATAACATCACAGGTTCAAATCTGAACCAATAATGAAATACAGCAGGATCTGTCAAGGAGCTTCTTAACCAATTAAGACAGGCAGGGATAAAAAATATACAACAATAATACAAATATAAAATAATTCATTGTGAGTTAAAGAATACATTTCAAGCATATCTATTACTTAACACCACAACATAGATTATGGTTAAAGAGCATAGAGATCACTAGGGCTGTAACCATTCTTTAGTGAAAGGTAATAAATAATAGAGGAACAAGCGGTGGGGCGTCATCTACGCAAGTCGTCTCCTACCTCCTTCTCTGGCTTGTGGAAGTGCTTTACGATTCCATTGATGGCCTCCCCAACTCCTTCTTGTATCTGACCTGTATTTAATTCTGGGCGATGTGCGGAGAAAAACATTCCATTCATCAACAGAAACACTCACAGAAGAACAACATCCAGATTCAAGTGATCCAGGGCACAAATAAAATGTCTTTATATATTTCAAAAAGTGCTTAGCTTTCCACAGTATAGCTCTGTTATTTAGAAAAAGCTTAACGCCTGAAAAACATACTGATTGCATAGAAAGTTGATGTTTTCTGTTTTTTTACATGACCTAGTTTGTTTGAACTGCACAGATACAATGTGCAGGGCTTTAGACACAACGCAAACCCTTCTGCAATGCAAGGTTGCAAGCCCTAAGCAAAGTTGCATCGAATGGACCTCTTGTGAATTGCTACACAACTACGCAGCCAGTATGTACAAGGCTTTATGTGAAATGGAATAAAAGGCAAAACATCAGTCATGTCGTCGGTTTAAAAAAAAGAAGACACCACAAATGGCAGTCGAGGTTTGACTCACTTGGTTTGCTGTTTGGCGAGATGGTGACAAACCTCCTCATCATGCCTGGGGACTGCTGCATTGGGGGGGTCCGACACATGCGCTCATCGTTCTCCGCGCTGACGGTCACCAGCTCTCCCACCAGGATCCTCTCTAGACTGCCGTCGTCCACACCTTTCCCCAGCCACCGGCCGCAGGGGAACCTGGCGCAGGTACACATGCATGTTCAGGTCTTTGCGGTCTGCATTGTCTAAGCTCAACATAAATACATGCTTGTTTAAACACACATACTTGTAGGTGTGTCCCGTGATCTCATTGCGGACCACAACGCTCTCCACGAGCCACTTGGCGTAGAGTCCTGTGTTGTCGTGGCCTATTTGAACCGTGGTCAACTTGCCTAGGTTCTGGCACTGAACAGGAGTAGAAAAAATGCTAGTTTTTTTTTTATTAACATTTGCATTGGTATTTTTGCACAATATGCATTACTACAAAAAGATGTGACAGGTATATAACAAAAACTACACCAAAGACAGACATACAGTAACCTCCAATAAATTTGAATCACTTGAATTATTGAAACATACAAAAGAAAATTTGCAGCTATCATCATCATCATCATAATCAACCCCACCACCACCATCATCATCATCACCTCAAAAGTGATCTCCAGGGTGTTCCTGGGAACCTGCAGCACCCCGGTCTCAGCCAGCTCCCCAGAAACACACACCCAGGGGTTGGCTGTGAACATGGAGCCCCCCAGCTTCTTACTGGAGACCACCAGCACATGGTAGGGGATCACTGGGACGACAACACACAGGGAGGAAACAGGTCAGGGAATGGCTACAAGTATGACACAACAACATATTGATTTACATGGAGTGGGGACAAATATGGATAGCCATCGTGCGATATGAGCAGAATAACTCACTGATGGTGGTGAAGACGTTGGTGAAACAGAAGTAGTCCACGGCGTTGAAGGAGAGGAGATGGTAGAGGAACTGCTCCTTCTCATCATCGCAACGCAGGAAAGCATAGCGCTTATACAGTTTTCTATGGGGTGGGCGAAAATACATTCAGAAATAAATTCATGAATGCATTAGAATACTTCATAGTGTTGTGGCATCATTTGTTTTGTGCCAAATGGATACACATTGTGTTTATAACAACATCTCATTGAATGAATGGATTAGAAAACAAATAGATTTATCAACAGTACTGTCCTTATATTGTTAGGTGAACAACAGCACAATTCCTGGCATGGCAAGGTCAGAAACTCAGTCTGAAATTCCTTTGAATGTGACCCAGTTCAACAATGATTTATCAATTATGAACAACCCTGTGAATAATTTATGCTTCAGTGGACCGTAGTATGACGCCTTGCAAATTTAAAAGGAGCTAATCAATTATGTATGAGTGGTTGGTGGATATCAGGTTAATTTCATACTGCAGTCCTCGACAATAATAATAATAGTAATAACTATTTATTCTATTGTTGTCCCGTCATAGAATGGGGTAATTAGGTGAGCCTAAAGGGTAACAAAACCCAGATGACCCAATAAGAAAGGTCAATAGACAAATTAAGTCAAATTAAATTCAAGTAAATTCCCTTATTTATCCCATACACATACACAATTATTTGTGTACATTGTGCATCTATTTTCTTCCCCAACTTCATGTATTTAGGCTCTAAAGTCTTCATGATTGACTGTGGAGGAGTCACTCACTTTGTAAGCTCGTGGTCGGACAGCAGTTGCTTCAGGTGCCTGGAGAGCAGTTTCTTCTCCATGGAAAGGCGCACCCAGGCCCTTGCTTTGCCTACGTCTGTCTTGATCTCACTTATATTCTGAATATGCCTGCAGATACATTGGACAAAGTCAAGGGACGCAATCAAAGAAGGTGATGGAGGGTGCTTATTAAAACCAACAGAATTATTAAATTATTAAAAAATGCTAAAATCAATCAATATAAGCATTGACAATCGAATAATACACCAGCTTCACTTGAAAAAAAAGAGGGATATTATTGTTCCATCTCTGTGCCACCATTTGTGTGTGTGCGTGTTTGTGTGTGTGTAAACGTCCCAGGATTGTAGGACGGATGCAGAGAGCAACTCCCCCCCAGAGCGTGCGAGACGTCGTCGCTTGAGGCCTATCATGCCTCGCCCACGTCCAGACATATTCCCTTCCACTCCACCTGGCTGTACGTCTGCTGCCCTGCTCATGGCCCCTACCCCCTCCCTCCTCCCGTGCTGCCGCAGCCTTTAACACACACCATGGAGAATCCCTCGCACGCATTAACCCACTTTCTGCAGCACATTTTCTCCATGGCAACGGAGCAAAACTGCATCTACCCATGGTGCACTTGGATGCCAGACATGCTGTTAGCTTCAGATAACATGCTGTCAGCTTTCATTTTGCCTCTTCATTTTCATAAGGGACAGAAGATTATTTTGGAAGAATAAGAAAACGAAAAGCAAAGCTCATAGGCAGATATATGGACAATTATGTAGAATCCTATTCATGCAAATTGGACCGACATGTTTTAATATTATTTTATTAAAAAAAAATAAAGTCTGCTTCATAAATCAAATTAAATGAAAAAATAAAAAAATAGAATTTATGTTAACTTTTAGACAGATATAAAAATAAATAATATTTTTTTTGAATTGATTAACCTTCACAAGGTTAATAAATGAATACAAATTATATAAATAATATAATAAAAATATATAAAATTTGAAAATAATATAATAGAAAGATCTTAGCTATATTTGTTGCTTGCTGGTAATGGTCACGTGTTAGCATATTTGTTTTTGTATGACGAGAGGGAGTGGTCTGTCGGCAAAGCATGCAGCCATGGGAGATTTGTTGAAGCCTAAATGTGCCTTACTCAGACTGACAGGGTGCCTGGTAATTAGGCTGGAAGTAACGTGTTGTTATACAGTTTGGCTGTGAGCTCCCTTTCAACCACACAGGGATTGACATTTTTAAAGGACGATCTCTGCTGATTGGCTGGAACATGTACATGGTTTTGTACTGCAAAACCTGGTTAAATACTTAATAAGTAGTCGTAAAAATGCATGAAAAAGGTTCCCAGCTTATGATGTCAATCTGTGTGGAAACAACTCACAAACTTGAAAGGGTCGGAAACATTTTCTATCCCTCATTAAATCAGTTAATATTGTGCATTGCTTTCAGTTATCACTTGAACACACATTGACGTCTGTTGACCACTAGTAGGCAGAGTTTGACACCCACAACGTCTTCTGACCACTAGGAGGCAGTGTTTGACATCCACAACTGCTTTTGACCACTCAGACAGCGTCACATAAGGGCAATGTTACAGAAAAATTAGGTTGAAAATTTCCAAGGCATTTCGATATAAATACTTGCAAAAGGACTGTAAGGCAGTGAACTCAATGAAATGAGTAGACCAACCTCATATCCTGTATCAGAGAGACTTTCAGAGGAGGCATGGCAGAGCCTCCATCGGATTTGCGCCGCTCAGCGTCGTGAATAAAACCTAAGAGAAGAATAAATAATGTGAGGTGAACTACAGGATAAACAGGTTGCAACACATTTACACAGTAGGCCTACCGATAACACATATATGGGCAATAATCAACAATAATGTCCTAAATATATTTTTCACATATTAAGTGATTTCCACATTCACCTGGGGGTCCTAATCCACCTGGTGTGGCATCATTCTTCTCTTTGCTTTCCTGGTAGTGGAGCAGGTGGGACCACAAGGCAGACTTGCCCTATACAAACCAATAAACAAACACAGGAAATGCTAAAGTGGTACAGGAAACGGTGTAGACAGGAACTTGTCAACATGTAAGCTAGTCATTTGCTTTCATGTGTCTAAGAGATGTGTCATCACATGTTGAAACAGTACTGAAACAGTGTGGCTATGATGAGGATAGATTTTCTTTTACAGCTTGATGACTCATCACAGACATCTGACATAAATTCTTCAAGTAATGCTAGGACCTCGTAAGTAGAAGCATGAATTAATTCATGCTTCATTTTACATAGCTTCAACAGACGCAAGCCTTTAATAAAGCATATAAACTGTAGCCTTATGAAACCATCACGATCGCCGCAGGTCCGCAGATCAGTCTGGCCTTGATTCTGTTCAAAGCTTTTCCTAAAATGCATTAAATAATAGGACTAATAAGTGCTCGGGTCAGGGACTTTCAGTTCATGATGAACAAGGAGCGTCACAGTCTGCCGAAAAGTGAGTTGAAAGTGTTAAAAGATTAATCTGTAAGGAAGGCTTTTCTGAATAGAATATACTAGGAGCGCAAGAGTGTCACTTTGAGTGGCTGCAGTTTTTTGAACAACCTAAGGCCGTGGCCATATTTGAAAAATCAATTACTGCCCAGCCAAGGCCTGACTGATACTCATTGATAAACACATACATGAATATCTGGATGGTCTCAAATTGCACAATGCAACTCACTTAACTTGGACTGGTACAGCACATTTTGCTCTTTATTTGCACACTGGACATTTCCATCTCCCCGTTCATGGGATATGTACATATATACCTATTTGACTTATTTTAGTTAATCAATGCAAGGCAACAGCTCACTGATAGAGGTATGTAATTATATAGTTCTTTTGTATGATTTTATTTGTGACTTTTTAAAATATACTATTCCTCTCCAAACCATTATAGCCAACCGTATAAAGATTATGCATATATATCTTGTGTCTTAGTTATTATATTTGTATTCTATCTCTTGACTTGCACTGTTTCCATTTATGTTCTTTCATTTGCTGCTATTTAGCCCAAAGCACATGGAGCATACATTTAGTTTCCTATTTTCTAGCACGATCCAAAAAATAAATAGAATCTATTGTTTAAACAGAGCAAGGCACAGAATGTAGAATAGTGCAAGGCTGCATTTGTTATTTGCTTCGTATAGAATTGAAGTCTATTTTGGTCACGGAAATTCAACAAGATAATTTTGCGTTGTATCCCAACAACTCCAAGATCCCCCGCATGGGATTAATATAACTGGTGGCTGACCTGTTTAACCTGCAGCCCGTGGCTCCAGATCCTCTCCAGCAGGTCACAGAGGCTGGCGATGAGAGTGTTCTCCTCCACCCCTGTGATGCTGACCTCCCCGTGGCCCAGCTCCACCGCCTCCCGGCCCATCTTCTCCACCAGCATGCGCTTCGTCTGCACGGGAATAACAAACCACCCAATGAGCACGTCTTTGCACATCCTACCCCCACAAGCACTTAAAAGGCAAATGTAATCACAACGTACACCTGTACATGGTGGACTGATGTAGCAATCTGTCAGATCAACTCAACCTACACCAAATCAAATAAATATGGATTGAAAGAAAAAGAGACGATAACATTAAACTAAGACAAGGAAATACGGAAGACAAAACGAGCAGAAAGATTTAACTCAAAAGATTGTTGCACATTCTGGTGTAAACAACTCGAGTGTTTTGTTATAAAATATTTCATTTACCCAGGTAAAAAGACGTATGACTGAAGCAACAGAGTGTGGTCTTGCATGTTGTATGGAAATACGCTCAAACCTTGTTTCTGCACTCCTTAAGCAATCCCTCTACAAATTTCCAATTGGTATGAGCAATGACGGATGGGGAGAGGTTGGACAGTTTGGGCTGCCGGATTGTTGTTCCAAGGTTCCTGGCCTCCTGGATGTATTTCTGATGACAGAGGAGGAGAGAGCGAGAGAGCACAGGAATATGAAAAACAGAAAATCAAGAAACACTTGAGAAAATTGAATTAGGAAATCACTTGGCAAGCAAATTCAGCAAACATACGTAGGGAGGTACATTGGATCAAATGAATACCGGTAGTAGGGGAAGCCACAGCACAGCGTACAGTGTACAAAGTAAGGATAGGATAGGATAAATAGGATAATAGCAAATAGCCTTCATGGGAAATTATTCAGAGTAGTAAACTTTATGAAGACAAGCATCTGGAAATGTAGCAGCTACAGTGTGTTCTACACTGCAGTATTGTAATGGGACATGCAGGCTTTACTCTAATGTCCTACTGGACAAAGCAGCCAGCTATTATTCCCATGGGAGTCCCTTAAGGGGGACAAAACCGAGCATGCAACTGATGCAAACCGAGTCTAATTGTACATCAGCAATCTTCTGTCTTTCTCCCATATTCCATTTAGAGGTCTGCAGCCCGACGGGCCCGACAGTATATGATTTGATTTTGTCAGGATGGGCCTAAGACCTGCTAATAAGACAGCGGGCTGACATTTCTGAGCTACATATTTATTTTGATGTAGAAATGGCAAGATGCCAGTTAATATATTTCTATTTTCATATTCAAACATATTCAAAATAGCCCAATTAGTCTGGTTGTTTAGTTTGTAACGTTTACTATGTATGTGTATGTGTGAATGTGTGTGTCGGCGCTCCTGAAGCATGCGTGTGTCTGCAATCGGCGCGCCGCGAATAAATCAAGTGGTTCACAATGCTAATGTGAATTCAATTTTTATCTACATGCTAATTAGCAGAAACACGTTTGGGTCAGTTTCGGGTCGGTGTTTGACACCGGGTACTGGTGGGCTCAGGCTTTATTTTTGGCCCGATGCCAACCTCTACTCCCTACTCATTACATGGCGGTACAACATTTTAAAAACTCACAAAAACGATAAAATCGATGTCTCCGCAGTGCCAGCCAAGCTAATTAAGTGTGAGAGGGATAGGGTTTAAGGTAAAGTAAACCTAGCGATGGAGTGAGAGGCGGGAGGGAAACAGCAAAGTGTTGGGTGGGGGGAAAGGGCCATGTGGACACAGGCCTGACCGACACCTGACACATACCACATCCACAGAGACAGCCTTTAGACAGGGCTTGTAGGCCTGAGAGAGCCAGTAGAAGTCAAGAAACAGCAGGAGCTGCAGCTCCGGAAACAGACACTCTGCATGCTGAGTGTGTGTGTTTTTGTGTATGCACGTATGTGTCTGAGAGAGAGACAATGTCAGAAACGAGGATAAGTAAGTCACAGGACACTGAAAACCCATAAGACTAAACAAAGAGCTAAACAAATAAACAGAGATTGGTTAAAGATTGGTTAAAAATAATTGCAAACATGCACTACAAGTCTTGCCAAACAAATGAATAGTACTCAGAGATCGGTTAAAGATTGGTTTCAAGAATTGCACACATGCTCTGCAAGGCTTGCCGAAGGAGGACAAATTGTGGTCAGAATAGAAGAGCACAAAAAAGTACAGTAAAACAGTATAAATGGGTTGGCTCACCTCTCTCTGGTCATTGTCTAAATAGAGGTGCTCTGCGTGCTGCTTCTGCCGATCCCTTCTCCTCCACTGGGCTGGGGCGCTCCTCTTGGCCCACCTACAGCACAAAGCCCTCAGTCAGCCAATATGCCCTGACCTACGCATTAGCAACAAGCAACTGCATCGGCAAAACTCCAAAGGCGATGGTAGGTGAGTTGAGCTGACAGGCAGTTCTACTGATTTCAAATTTCAAAGAGCCAATTAGAATGACACCTTCAAACAGGAATCTGTGCCTCGCAACTTTGTTTTTTACTGAGTTGGGAAAGATAGCTTATAGCTCATCAAAGATATAACAAATATATATATACATTTATATGGAACATTACCAGTGTGCGAAATACCCAGTGTGAAACGGGGGGGCCGATTCACGAATAGTGAGGTCCGGGGGGG
>OMKX01078065.1:0-10947 GCA_900302425.1 Brosme brosme
CGCTCCTACAGTTCCCCCGTCAGCAGCTAATTTCTCCTCTTGTGACATGTTGATATAACGTAGGACTATTAACATTACAAACGTAGGCTACCCCGAGAGGTAGGCCTATAGGCTATACCTTAATGACAATAATGTGTTATTGATAGCCTATTTAACGTAGCCTTATACGTTTCAATTAAATGTCAATTATCCAAGAGGTAAATAAATAAAAATATGTTGAGAACTAACCTATTTGCAATATGTTCAATAAGAGTAATCGGGACAAAATACGTTAAATGAAACGTTCCCCGAAAGGGAAATATGCCTAATGACAATAATGTGTTATATGTTGACATTTAACATATTGGGATACGTTTCAACCAAACATAATCTAAGTATATAATGGCAAAAAATAGGCTGAGAACGAACGTATTTGCGATATGTTCAATAAAACGTAATCACGGACAAAATACGTTTTTCAGACAAACGTAATTGAGAATGCCGAATAGTTCTCTGGGAACGTAATTTTGATGAGACAGGGTTGTATTGTTAGTTATCACAGACAATTTTTAACAATAAATGTTCTGTACGGAGCACCTTAAGGGACATTAGGGAGAACGCTCCCGGACATAACCTTAGTTTGGAAGTCGTGCTTAGTGACACGACAAATACTTCCAATTGAAATACATGAGTTTGAAAATTGTGCTTTTTGACACGAAAATTTTGAAAATACGTGTTCCTGATCACGTTTCAATAGATTAAATAACGTGACAGTGTCACGTATTTTCGTGAGACCGGGTTGCAATAGCTTATTTATTTGCAGAGCTCCAGTTCTCTTAAAAGCAAGTAATTCATTTCATTAGTTGATGGCTCCTGTCGCCGTGTTGAATTTCCCATCCTGGCTGTGACAGCCGCTGTCTGCTCCCTCCTTCATTGATGTGGTGTGGGTGGCACTGCTGAGCTGTGCGTGATATGTTAACAGGCAGACTCTTCTAAAGAAAACTGTTTTACAAGTTACGTTTATTTGACTGATATCCCTTTGCTGTTGTTTTTTCCCAGAATTAAATGTGGCAGTGAAAAGGTTGCAGTTCAAAGACCTCAACTAGGGCCAGTTACTTAAACGTCAAAGGTTAAAACATCCACATTACGGCACAGGCACCCATATCCTTGCCCATATATTAGTTGTCCATGTACATTAAAGTCATGGAGCCATGGTCATAAGGGTAGAAAAGGTTGGTTTTGGATGTGAAAGAGATGTTAAAACAAAGAAGGAAGAAGCTTTTCTTTCCGTTCCCTGCTTCACGTGGACTTCTACGAAGTGGTGGAAACCTTGTACCATTGATGTCCATGTGATGATTAACTGGTCGTTGTGTACATGTCTATCTCTACTGTTGAGATGACATCCATTTTACATGCTTATAGAAATGTGAGGCGTAGTTTGTGTGTATGTGCATTCCTAAAGCATTTCTGTATTTCTCTTCTCTTAAGAGTGAAACTGTTGAAAAGAGGAGGGAGTGCATCCTCAGGGCACTTTGTGTCCAGCTGAATGAAGACCCGGACTTCCTCTTCAAAGAATACCGGGTTGGTATTCAATAGTTTAGTTTCTACCTGTATTAAGATCTTGGATAACGACTCTTGTTACTTTGTTACAATTTGCATGGAATCAGTTTAAACTTTTTGGGAAATCTTCATATATACACTGACCAAGTATTTTATTAGCAACACCTGTGCAATCGAATGCAATCCAACACAACAACTCTGCATTCATTCTAATCTCACAAAGCTTATACTGTTTTATTTTTTGCTGACATTGTCAGAAATGTGATGATTCTACTTTATGTTAATTAGGTCGTATTGGGTGGTGGTGCACTGGAGTCAGGGTGGGAAATAAGCACTAGCCACCAGCCGAATGCTGGTCAAATATGAAGTGGTAGATTTAAGACACAAAATAATGATTTACCATTGAGTGGCAGGTGAATTCGAACATTTATTTGAGTGGCTGGTAGAAAGGTAATTTACCATCCTGACTGGAGCGCATTATATTGAAAAGTGTTCCTTATATTGTGTCTACCCCATCACGTGAGGGGGGCAAAATATTAGGAACACTTGTTGACAAAATGTTAACAAAAACTAAAGATATCTTGTAAAGCTTAGTAAAAGTAAAATGTTATTGGGTTCATTAGATTGCACATGTGTTCCTAATAAAGTGCTTGGTGAGTGTATATTAAATAATATACAATTAGCTTGATAGAATCACCCAGCACTTCTTCATTTGTTATTTTTATACACATAGCACCGTTTGAAGTATCATGCTATTTTCATTAAATTATTTCATAAGGGAAACCTGAAATGCAAAAGTTACTCTTTGGAATTAGGCAGAATTCGGCATTCTCTTCCTGTGCACTCTTAATGGGTGTCGCATATGTACTGAACCTCAGCTATCCTCAGCCTCTGAAAGCCTTCTTTGAAGTGCTTCAGAAGCTCTTCCTTCAACTGGATGCTTGCAGACCCTCAACGAAGGTACAGCTGCTCAAGAACCAACTGTGTGAATGAGCCCACCATTGATTGAATGCTGAATGTTCTGTGGAATAGGCAAATATATATAGTGACAAACACTACTTTAACAGAATGCGGCTACACGAATGGATATGTTTGTGTGTTGTGTTGACATGAGAGTGAGAGAGAGTGAGAGAGTGGGGAGAGAGTGAGAGAGTGAGAGAGATGTTTACAAATGTTTACATCTCAGGATATTTCCCCCCACAATGCTCAAATAAATGTTGACAGTGGCAAGCTTAATTTACGCTGTTACAAAAAATTACGCTGTTTGAAAACTGCAAGCCTGTTGCATTGTTAGACCATAATATTGACAAATCAAATTTTGTTGGGATTTTTATACTGAGACAAGGCAGTTTACAAATGTTTGTGTTGGACAATGCTGCACCACAATGTTGCCTAATAATGTGCCGAAAATGTTAACGTATGTTTTTTATGTACCAAGAACACCGCAATGTTACCTGACTCAACGCTGTGTTGGTTCATAAAGGAAATAACTAAAATATGTGAGTTGTAGCAAATTAATTTGTGTGGAACCTGTTGACAAACTAGAATTATGATTAAACTATATATATCAACTATTTCGTAAAAAATGAATTGGATGAGGACATTATGTTTTAATTAATTGAACTTAAATGTATAATTTTACTACTACAAATAAGATACATGTTGAAAGGACAAAAGTAAAATATGTAGCCTGTAAATTTATTCTTTAAGTCCAGCTAACATAATCGACGAACTTAACATTTTTGCTTTTAACTAACCTAATACTATGTTGTGGAACCTGTTGACAAAATACATTTGATTATAGTCAATGTTTCATTTGGCCCCAGCTCTCCGGCTCTGGAGAATTGCTGTGTTGAGGATGACCTGCTGCTTCACCTCCCTCAATTCTGCAGCAATCTTCATCAGGTGTTGAAGAATAAGTCGTTGGAAGTCTAACAAACAAACAAAGCCAAAGTAAAACACTTCATATTGTGATCCATGACCTCAAGAATCAGAAAATGTATGAGTAATAATAAATTCAGCTGTAGCCAGGACGCGTCAAATCGACGGAAGTGTAGCAGTGAAACGATCTACTTTTTAAAACGGAGTTAGTAAATTCAATGGATAAATTCAAATTCAATTTTTAGAACGGCAATTGAATGAATCAGAGCAAAGATGCAACATAGCGGTTAGAGGCTGCGTCAATCCAAGGTATCACTTGTTGCAGCAAGAAAGGCAGAGGATGATCAGGCAAAGATGAGGAAAGGTGAGAATTTTAATAAGCTAAGAGAATGAGAAAAATAGTGAACTAGCCTACAGATGCAACAGATAGCCAATAGAGATGCTAACCTGTAAATGTAGCCTAGGCTAAAAAATGAAAGGACATGCAATGAATCAGAATATTTTAAGGCCATGTTCAGTCACAGTATGAATTATCCATCAATAATTGTATTTGGATGTTTGGATGGATAAGTAATATTGTGACTAAACATGGCATTCAAATATCAGGTCGAATTATAGAAATGATGACTCAGTAGTATACTTAGACTTTTCATTTAAAAAACTCAACAGAGGATGAGACAGGAGAGAGAGATGAAGAGGTTGAAGGGACAGAGACAGGAGGAGAGGAGAGAGAAAGAGCAGGAGAAGGAACCAGTGAGATGCATGTGGAGTCAGGTCCAGGAGATGCAAGCTCATTATCAGCCCATGACCCACCTCCGTACAAAGGCCAGAGTCACTACTCTGATGAAGAAAAATTAAGCATTACTGTGTGGTACTGTGTGTGTGTTTTTGTTTTCTGCCGAATGTTGACCTCGGTATTTGAAAAATCCTGAATACGGCCCTGTGTCCATTCAATTGTAATTCGGGCAGACCACTTCCACTTTATATAAATATTTATTAGCCAGTGCAACACCTTTGTATTTGGCGGCATGTCTCTGTCATGAGGAACCCCCTGTCCTTCCATCCATGCCTGAACGGACAGGCAGCACAGCACACCTCAATTTGTTCATGTAGCCTTTAAATCCCAGTTCCAAAGGGCTTCACAGGCCGCTTTACGTGACACCCCATAGCTCCCCAAAGGGCAAGAATATGAGAGAAGAAACCTTTGGAAGGAACACCGAAGGAGGAATCCCTCCCCGGAGTGCACTAGGTTCCGTAATGGATAGATGTAATGGTAGCATAACAAGCAACTGCTTTAAGCAAAGATTTAAATGGTAATAGTCAGCAGGATATCAGGGTTATAGCATCGTTTAATGTACATCAAATCTTAACAGCTTTGCCTTAACATATAGTGAACAATGCACGCCTGTCGACATGGGGGAGCTGGGGAGGCGGTGGTTTTTGTGACTTAAGCTAGGCAGCATGCAGCTACAGGATGAATGAGTGCGTGGGCCGGGTGTTACCGACAGCAGTTTAAAGCAAAAATGTGAATGGTTTTACTTTTGTGTCAATTAATATAGAATAATGGTGCCTAATGGTGTAGTGTGTAGGATTAAGTTGAATCTAACAGTAAGGTTGCAGATTGCAACTGGGTTGTTAAGTGTCAGTAAGCACTTCCAAAATGATGTCATTGTCTTCAGCAGCATCAACTATCCAAGTGTCAAGTGATGAGGTTATTTGATAGATGTTTAAATTGTATTTGGTTATTGAGTCCGTAAAAAGAACTATAGGTCATAGTTTACAAGGAAGATAGCGATCCTGGGATAAGATAAGAACGCGTCCACTCCTGAGCCGTTTGTAGAAACATAAGAGTGCGACATGGCAACATGGCATGGAACCAACGAGAGCGGTACGGGTTGGCCAGATATTATTGAAAATCATAATCGGTCAGCGTTGACTAAAGATATGTCCAGGTCACTTGAAGCTACCAGCACGTTGAAATGTTAAGTATTGCAAATTGAATCAACGTCACAAATCACTCAATCAATCTTTGATTTCCGTTGTCTATGAGCAACCTTACTTTGCCATTATGCTGTCATTAAGCACAAAGCAATCGTCCAGTTTAGGATGAATATGTAGCGTGTAGGGGTATTACTCAATAACAAGTAGAACTGCAGTAAGGAGTGTTTAGCCACACTCAAGCAATGGCTTGAGGCCCTGCAGGACTACGAGTTTGAGATCCGCCAGCGGGCTGGTCGTCACCACGGCAACCCAGACGCCCTTCAAGGGTTCAAATGGCGCAGCCCAAACCTTAACCCTAACCCTAACCCTGGGTTGCATTTCTGTTAACGTTAAACGTCAATGGGCAACAAAATGTATGTGAACGTCGCCCAATTGAATGGTTTGAATTGTGTGTTGCCCAGCATGTAAAGGGGCACATTTTTGTGTTCGGGGACAGGATCAATTTATCGATTTTCAGGACCATGAGCACGGAAATCTGTGTAGCTTACAATCGAATATCGATATATATTACCATAAATTCATCCAGTAGAAATCTCTTCCAAAGTGCAGCATGGATGCATTTCTATTGGCAGAAGAAACGTAAAAACAGGCGAGAAAAACTATGGGAAAAGTGGCAAATTGAATTGCATGGGTTTAAATTTATCTCCGTCCATCACGACAATGTTTTGATGATGACATTGACGGATAATAAGGAACGACGTCATATTTTTGTTTTTCATGCATAAACAATAGTCTACCTACTGTAGGCTTCAATATTATGAGATTCTGAATTGCTTGGTCAAATGTTGAATGAACCATGAATTCCCGTAAAACCACAATAGACAAGTTCAACCCAAGATATTCGTGCAGCCAACAATATCTTTAGGCTATGGAATTTCTTCTCATCGTGTGTAAACCACTACACTATTTATAGGCTGCATTTGTATTGCCAGAAAAAAAAACATACAAGTCTTATTCTTATTATTCTAGCAGCAGTGTGACGTCAGGTTGCCTTAGTGATCACTAAAACGTTTCCCGGAAATATTTTATGGATTGAACAACAAATCTCAATTGATATATTCAAATGAAAATTTGTATAAGAAATTAATTAATTTGACCAAGATGAAGGCAGCATTTTTATGGTTTTAGATGCAAAATATCAACATAAATGGCACCCCAGTCAGAAAAAGCAGAGGTATCTGATGGCATGCCTTGATTCTAACACAAAACTATAGCATGCTTTGGTTTAATTCTGGATGCAAAATTGCCAAAAAACAAACCCTGCTACTATATATACAATCAATAGATCATTTCTCGGGACCGAGAGCAGCAACTGGCGTGATGCTGGGTTGACAGTACGAACAGATAGCCTGAGGTAATGGTATACACAGTAAGCCTGGGCTAACAGCTGGGGTGGCGTCCGAGATCTCTACCCCAATACTCCCACCATGCAGCTGACACAGGTGAGAGTTTATGTGACACAGATGATTGGATAGCTAACAAACCGGTCGTTCCTGTTCATTTGCACTCTTTCACCCCGGGGTCGGAAGTGTGGCACGAGGTGTCTGTTAATTTTTCCACTGCTGATGTCAGTTGTTTTTTTTGTGTGTCTGTAAGTAGTGCAGGTGTGGCACAGAGGAACTGTAATGCTGAGGATGTGTGATATTGCACTCGTTATGGGGGCTAAGATGAGCAGCAGCGGCAGTAGTAACCACAACAAGCTTTGTAGAATAGTTTGGGAGAACATTCTCTTGATTCTCTCTCCGAGGACAAGCGAGTTATTTTGCATAGTTTTGCACCTCATTGTTTTTTATGGAGTCATTGTATGTCTGAACACGAAGAGTGTCAAAAACCGTAGGCAGGGAAGTTCCCCTATGTTAATATGTATGGCAATGAACATGTATTTGCATGCGTTTTCTATGTGGAAAAATTTAAGTTTTCTTTTCGATAACCTTGACGTGTCGTGCCGACGAACAAAACGTATTGACAAAACCAAAACGTGACTTTACATGTAACAAGGGCTATAGACAACGGATTCATGTATCTTCCATGTATACATATTGAAGGTAAAAAAATATATGTAGATATAGGTTTACAATCTCTTAAACCTATATCCTACAAGCTCAAAATTCCATCACAATTGGACAATAAAAGGCATTTTTTCCCCTTAATGCACCCAAGACCCAGGAGTCCAAAACCCATTGTTGAGTCAAGTTATGAAAACAATAAGGTGAGGGGGGCCATGTGGAAGCAGACATAGCATGAGACAAAGGTGACAATGTGGCACCTTTCTGTCACCCCTACCACTAACCCTATTCATGTGTAGGTGAGAAACCCAAGGTGGCGTTTCCATCCCCTTATGTCGAGAGTCATCACCTACACATATGGCATAGAATGAACAATGTGTCTCTTGATAATTACAAACTTAAACTAGTTCACTTTTTGGGATAAAGCAGTTGCTTAAACTATCGTTAAAACCATTTTGTGTGGAGCACCAGCAGCTGTCATATGGGTTTGGAAGTTCAAAGGTGGATTTCAGCATGCGGTTTATATCAATCACGCACAACTAAGACCATGTACTGCACAAGATCTAAACATGGCCCTTTTTTGTGACAAATCAGTTGTTTTGCTGATGACAGATAATGGTAATGATGTGCCATTAGGTGGTCAGCATGAAGTAGGGTCTCTTCAGAGGGTTCCGGAGCCACTTGACCGCCTAGGGACTCTGTTTTCTGCTCCCAGAGAGCCTGTTATCCCCTTGTGAACAGGTACAAGGTCCACTCAGCGTTTTAGGATTTTACCAACCCCTACAAAAGGGTAAAAGCATCCGACAAAATGGATGCCTCTCTATCTTAGCACCCATTGGACAATTGAGAATAAAGAAAAACAGAAAATCTGAAACTCTGTGTGCTAATGTTTGCGCCCCTGGCGTCCTTGTCATGTGAGTTGAAAAACAAGTTATTAAGCTGAAGTTGTTTTATTCCTTGACAGACTACCACTGAATGTAAAGGAGCAGAGGTTCAAAGTGTTCTCGGGACCTCATTCATTTTTATGAGTTGTTTTTCTTGTCAACTCCAATTCTACTCTCTCCTGCGCCAACGCTGGAACTATCAAAAAGTCTTTATTTCCCCGCTTTTTTGAATATGAATCAAAGAAACGTTCGAGGTCAGTTCTCGGAGACACTTCACTAAATATTTCTCTGGTGCTGGCAGTCCCGGTGCCTCTGTGTTTACTTGGCGTGGGCCCACGTCCAGACCCAGCAGAACCATAATTCCTCCACCTTCTTCTCCTTCTCCTTCTTCCTCCACACGCGTGTCGTCTTGTACTTACAAGAAGAACCCTCTGCTCCCACAATTAATTTCCTCCAGAGCCATGTCTTACCCTGGCAGGATTGACAGTGACAGTGCGGTCCACATGGTCTCTCCTACCTAGTCCTTAATAAACGTGTATTAGGCGTTCTTTCTCCTTCGGGTTTTACGTGTATAAAGAACGATAGGTCCTTGCAACAACATTTTTGCCAATGCATAATATTTTAATCATCAAAATGCCTCTTGATTTTTTCTGAACATACACATTTTGATGCTAAATGTTTAATGTTTCTGTGGAAAAAATAAAGGGGAGGTGCCCAGAACAATGAAGGTTATTTTTGTATAAATTATATCTAAATATTACAAAAAAATCTGTAAATCGGAGACTGAAGTTTCTCTGTTAGAGAAAGTGTTCAAATGATCTTATGTAGGTTTACCCAATGGTAGGAGTGATTAGTCTCAGGAGAGAAAGACAAGGCATAATCAACTGCAGCCATAGGATGACTAGCTCTCTAACCAGCTGGTACATGAAATCCCATCAAAGTAATCCATCACCCACATTAAATCCAAGGGGCTGTGCAGATGTGTGAGAGTATTCTGTCTCCTAGAAATTAATGACCTTTAATGTGAGCTATGTAAAGAATTTGAAAATGTTAACGACTCAAGTTCTTTGGACAGGTGGCAATGTTTAATTTTTTTTACGGAATAATAAGAAAGGCTCCTGTGTAACACTTCTGAAAATTACACGCTTTGTGAGAGACAGCCTTGTCTTTAACACTGGCCTAGGCTTTCCAAATACAGAAAGCTCTATCCCACAGTCAACTGCATAGCGCACCATGTAAAAGAGCTGTAGCTGCAAAAATCATTGAGGGTTCATTCTGTAGTCTATGCTTCCTAACAATGCATTATTCTCATCATTCCAATGAAAATAAATACATTTGAATATGTGTGGCTATAGCGCCAGTCGAGCCACTTATGAGATGATGGCAGGATATTTTAGTCCGGTGATCAAAGACCACTTTGAAGTCTCCCCAACGAACCTGACATTCAACACAGTGGAATATTCTGTGAGGCTCGACCGGCACATTTTGTGGTCACGATTACACTCGACATCAAAAAACGAACGATCCTAAAAAATTGGACAGCATTTGTTTTTTTTAAAACATATAATAGTTTAACGGGCAGGTAGGAAAATTCCATGTCGATGCTGTTTTTCTAAGGCCGTAGGAACACATCGCCGGGCACCGCTGGATAAGGTAAAGTGTCGTGTTTGTACAGCGCTGGCGAGAAACTGTCTATAGCTTCATACACATTCAACACACCGCTGGGGGAGACAGTCTGGCTGCCCCGAACTCAACAAACATTGTCACAGCAAACAAATCTGTTCCCAATTTGAATGCGATCAAATAAATTATAGAAATATATATTATTTATTTTCCTCGCTGGCTTTATTCTCCGACTGAGACGTGCGCGCAGCCAGTGAGTGGTCGTAAGAAAAAACACTTCAGCCAAGATATTTCTCCTCAAGGAAAAAGAAGCGAAACTCTGTGTGAAGTCATCCTTTCTATCTCCGTAACATTTAGGGACTGGGGAGTTTAGTTTTCTCTCTCTTAAAGCTTCCAACAACATTTTTGATACAGGCAACATGATTATGTGTGCTGTTCCCTTCACAGTAAAAGCGCTTCGCTGAAGGAGGAATGGGAGCGAAACCATGACAAGCTTGTAAAGCCCATGACGTTCTTAGGAATCTTTGCTCTTATCGCCGCATGGCTCTTTTATCTGGCTGGGACTCTCCAGCTTGCCCACCCCTTACTTTAATCCTGTCTGCCACAGAGGGGTCCTGCCAGGCCTCACATCCACTGGAACATAAGTGGCTAGCATTGGGGCTTGTTCTGTGACAAGCGCTTTATGTTGTAGCTTGGGGGTGGGGGGGCATATATATATATATATATATGGGTGTGTGTGCGCTTGTGCGTTTCTGTGTGTGTGGTAGGGGGTTGCACGGGCGTGTGCCTGTGACACTTGTGTGTGTGTGTGTGTGTCTTTGCGCAAACACGCTAGCAGGGAGACAAATGGCATAGGTCAGTGTGTGTCTGTGTGTATGTGCGTGTGTCTGTACGTGTCTTATAGTGTTAGCTAGCCAACGTTTTTTTTGAACGCGCACACAAGCTGGCGTGACAACACACATGCAGAGCAATTCTGCTGTAGTGTTTCATGCGGACGTACTGCCTGGGGTCCT
>OMKX01078066.1:0-22730 GCA_900302425.1 Brosme brosme
GTGACCCTGACAGTGGTGATGTTGTGAAGTAACAGCACCAACACATACTAACAGTAAAAAAAAAAAAACACAGCAAACTCCTTGTGTCTGAACCCTTACTCTGCAATACAACTCTTTTTCACCAGCTGTGTTGTATACCTGGAGAAGAGAGACATGGTGACCAAGCCCAGGAGGAACTCTAGGCCGTAGAAGCAGAGGAGAATGGCGGTGAGAATGAACTCCAAGCGCAGGACAAAGGTCTGGAGGAGGAGGAAGTAGACAGCGAGGGCCAAACAGGGCAGGAGGAGCAGTAGAGACACACTAGTGGCCAAGGATCGCTCACACAGATTCCCCTTCCAACCTAGACAACACATGACCATTTATAACAGAGGTACCCAACCCGTGGGTTAGGAGACCACTGGGGGTCACCTGATATGCAAATGAGGCACATGGGAGATTACTGCTTTACAAGCTATAGATATTAGATGGTGTGTTTCTGATATAAAAAAAAAAGAATGTAGAAAGATTTGAAAGGTCCCATACATACAAACAGCTTTGCTATCGATTCATACCCATGAGCAAACTACTAACTTAATATAGCATAGTATTACCGGGTGGTGCTTAGTATTGTATAATATTCATTTACACATTTTCTGATCTAAAAAAGGAGGCAAGTTTGTAACCACTGATTTAGTGAGACAGGGACAGTATAAAAACGGTTGTAAAGTAGAAGGACATAGATTCACATTGTATAAAATTTACTTTGGTTTATTGTTGGTGCAGCAATGGCCTACTAGTCACATATTATGAACGATAACTGCAGCGATTGGGGCTGCTAATTCTGTCCTATAGCCTAACCTAGCCTAACAGCAGAGAAAATGTGCTAATGTATCCCTCAAGCAGACTGAACATCTCTTTAGTCCCACAAGGTGGCAGTAATGTAATTTGTTTGTATGCCACTAACACAAAACGAACATTTGTTCGTTTATTATAATTTCTTTACCTCAGTATGACAATTAAGTGTGTTTAGGGAGCAAGAGCAATTGAGAAAATCAACCATACAATGGACACAATCATTACTACAGAGAAAGAAGAGGGAGATAGAGAGAGCGAAGAGAAGAGAGTGAGAGAGAGAGAAATCCTAGCCAAAAAGAAAGCTCCTCTACATTTACATGTGTATGTTTACACTCCCCTCTCTCCTCCCCAAACACATACCATAGAAGATCCTAAGGCTCTCTAGACAGAGGAACAGGAGATGCAGAACGACGTCCAGAATCAAATTATCTGATGGATACGGCAGTAAGAGCCCTGAGGAATACACAAGGTATAGTTTAGTTCCTCCGGTTTTAATGTACATGGTTATTCTTTCAATAAAAACCCAACCTAGAGCTGATATATTCTACAAATAGAAAATGATGGCCTGCCTCTCTCGTTGTTAACAGGAATCGTACTATCAAAACCCCATCCCATTCATGCCACCCACACGGCCAGGGCAAGGCCAACCGCCTACTAACTGGGAAGCTAAAGGTTCTAATAGGCACATGTTGTGACTGATAAGTGGACTTGACTAAAGCGTAGACCTTAAGCACTGGGGTTGATTATATCACCAACTCTAAGGTCTAATTTAACAGTTCCAATCAGTTGTATGTGTTGCCTAATCGCAGTTGTCAACCATTAAACAATACCCCATCCATCCCCACATGAACGTAAAACGTCTGACCTTTGTAGACGAACATGAGAGACTCTGCCAGGAAGTATGCGGCAAAGTACCAACAGTTGAGGTAGAGGAGGACTTGTAGTGATGTGGACGACAACTGGAAATGGTTAAGGAATAACAATCACGGTGTACACAGAAGAATTACGGTGTACACAGAAGAATGTAGGCCTACAGCCGTGATGGGCAGCAGCTCTTCTAGTGGTTTGGGTGTTTGAATCATAGCCGAAAGGTTCCAGGTTTCAAACCCTATTGTCTCTGTACGCATCCTTGAGAAAGATGCCCTCACAGCAAAAGTCAAAACAGCAAAAGTGTCTGATAAAAAATTAAATAAATATAATATAATAAGTGAAAATGGTGGATTCATGTATGTCTATACATATGCAAGTTATCTTTATTGAACCTTACAGACAGCAGCAGCAAAAAACAGAACGATAAATACGTTGTACAATTAAATGACATAAATAAACCACCAGATTATGCAAATTTGAAATTCGGAACCTCTCATAACAGTCTAATGAAATAAACACAAGGACTTAATATTAACATGATCAGACTGTGGCGTATTTATTGCCAACAGCCTCTTATTTAATGGAACACCATCTGAATACTAATACATAAAGTCTAACCAGCTAACTTAGTGTCATACTGTTGTGGTTTGAATTGAAGGATACGATTGGTCTCCCTAAAATGAAGGAAAGTCAAACGTTTTCTATGTTAGTTTGAGTAGCATGTCCCAGAAAGTACGTATTTCCGATGTGAGAATGTTTGGTATACTAAAAGGTTAAGTCAAAATCAGGTCATTAAATACTTTTATTTTAGATACTCACCGGACGCCATCTCTGATTACCATAGAAACGACTTGGAAGGAAGTGACGAAACACGGCTTCCGCTACGGGACGCGCAGATGTTGTGCCGCCCCCATAGGTTCAATGCAGCATTGCACCTTTGTGCCAATCTTCGTAAACGGGCGATTGCTGTTGGTTCTTCTGTTGCAGTTATTGTGAAACAATGTCGTCGACTTGAGAAACATGTACGCCCATTTAATACATTTGGTAATTTAGCAGGTGCGTTTATCTAGTGATTTCAATTGGATTACATTGTAGAACTACAGCAACTGTACTGCATGGAAAAATGCAGTAAACAAACATTTTATATATACAGATATATAGTGCATAGCAGCTATTGGACAGAGTGCATAGTAGCTGTTGGAAATACAACACAAAGTTAGTAAATGTATTTTTTAATATCAGTAGTCAAATAAATTGGAACAGAAAAATAAAAAACAAACAAGGACAAAACAACAAAGTTCCCTTTTTCAGTGTAATCAAAATAGAGACAAAAATGGATGCTGAAAACAAATAACAGAAACAGAATTTGGAAAAACAAACAAAAAAACAAAAATTCAATGTAGACTGGACATTAAGAAGGCACAAAGCTCACACGAGATGTCTCCAATATCCTTATGTATCAGAGTTTATTTCTATGATTAACTTTTTTTTTCTTAATCATCATTCCAGGACCCGATCCACTACATGGTGGTAGTCATGGCAACCAGAGAACCCGCCTTCGCTCTGGCTTGAGGATGAGGAATGGTTGCTGATCAGCAACCATTACCCGCATGACCTGTCAGTAATACTGGGGGAGTCACCAGCAGGTCAGCACCATTATATCTTGGATCCAGCATGTGCCTGAATGGAAATGAGGGCATAATTTGCCGTTATTCATATTAAATATGAACCTGTACAAAACATAAATTGATTCAAATTTAGCTATTTCAATTAGTTGAATCAAGTAACTGAAATAAACAAAAGATTACTGAATACCTCTGCACTTGCACACTCAAACCGCGCCTTCCAAGCACACACATAGTACTCACATACAGCACACACACACAAACAGCACACACCCTCCCCCACCTGGACCATCCTGCGGTGGGAGGGGCTTCTGCAGTGGCCCTCCTTGGCCTCCTCCTCCCTGACATAGATGACCTGACACAGGCTACAGTAGAAGCCTGTCACGGGGTGGATGAACTCCGTTCCTGGAAAAACACAAACACCAGAGATCACATCATTCTTTTTCACGTTTCACTTACTGTGTTATTCCTAATCTATAATGCTTGTGAAAACCGCATGGCTCTCTAGTCCTACCGACTGGGTCGTCAAGTTCCTCCAGGTCTGGACCACGTTCTGCAAAACCCGCCCCCTCCTCAATCTTCAGTTCCGCCTTGCCTGGCTGTGGTGGCTCCTCCACTGGCTGTGGTGGCTCCTCCCCTGGCTGTGGTGGCTCCTCCCCTGGCTGTGGTGGCTCCTCCCCTGGCTGTTGCGGCTCCGTCCCCAGTTCCATGACCGACTTCTTCGATTCTAGAACCCGTTTCGGTTTCAGAACCTCTTCCCCTAATTCTACAACTAACACAGATTCAGATTGTCGGAATTTCACCTTGGGTTCCGGAACTTCTTTTGCTGGCTCTGGTGGCTTTAACTCCTTCCCTAGCTGTGGTGGTTCCGCCCCCGGTTCCACGACCTCCTCTTCAGATTCGTGAACCTTCCCGTGGGGTTCCGGAGAGTTCTCCACGGGTTCTGCATTGATCTTAACCTCTTCCTCCTCTGCTGAACCAAGAAAAACATTGATATAGAATATATAGAAGCATATAATTGTAGTGAGGAGGGCACGGAGTGCAGTAAAATGTTGTCATATTTGTTAGTTGTTAGTTCTTACCAGCTGGTTTGACCAGGTCACACGTCTCCGTTTCATTCCCATCCTCCACCTGCTCCCTTTCCTTTTCCTTCTCCTTTTCTAAATCCTTGTTCTCCTCATGAGGAACCTCCCGACGGTTATCAAGCTGTGAACCGATTTCCCCAATAGTCTGTGGTGGTTGAGCTTGACCCATGTCTGCTGCAGCAGAGGAGCCATGGATCACCTTGTGGGCCGCAGAGTTCCTTCCTGCCTCAGACCCTGGATGCTTCTCCAGTGTTGGCTCAGTCTTGGTCTTCTTCGTTGGTGCGGCCTCCGTAGAGTCCTTCTGCTTTAGGGCAGAGGGGTGGAGCTAAACAGTGTTGCCATGACTGCTGGTAGAGGTATTTTTCTTATACAGGCTACAATGTTTGAGCATAAGTATTCCATTAAATAGCCTACATTCAAAGTATTTTTTTGTCCCAATGTATACTATACTGATAATGTCAGTCGGTCAGAGGTTAGCTTTTAGCTATCAGATAGTTAGCCTTGAACTGTCGTTGCTAACGTCGAGCTATAAAACCACTTTGATTACAATAGCGCAACAGTGATGAGACCTCAGTTGTACTTAGAGAATACAGTATAATACAATAAATACAATAGATTAAAATAATACATATTTTATAACCACTGTCGAACCTGGACAAATAGCGTTTACTTCAACATCTTCTAGTTCTATATCTAAAAAAGAGAGTAACAGCAGCAAATACAAGCTGAGTTGAGGTGTTTTTACCGCTATATTAGCAGTTGAACTGGGATCTGGGGTGTCTGGCAGGGCTTCTTTTAACACCAAAGACTCTATGGCTTCCTCTTGATCATCTCCTGCCTCATGACAGGCCTCTTCATGGGTCTGTGTGTCCGTCGTGTTATGGTCAGAAGGATCTTCACTGGACGTAAACGTCCCAACTCTGGTGCGTCTCGTTGCTGGCTTCTTGCTCCTCCGCGGCGGGGTGCATCTCCTGCCTTGTCCTCTGGTTACCGGGCCCCTGACAGTGCCTTGCTCCTCTGTGGTTTCTATCACTGAGGCCTTTGTCAACACCACAGAGTCTGGATCCTCTACATCCCCATCCCCATTCTTGGCTTGGTCCACCGTTTCAGCATCAGAGGATTTCTGGACTAACTTCTGTTCCTCAGACGTCTTCTTAGGCAGGTTTCCTACACCCACAGAGAGAGAGGGGTGTTTCTTGGCTTCCCTCCCCCCAGAGCCCTCTCTCTCCGTGGGCTTCTCTTCAGGGAGCGGCCCCCTGGGGTTTGGTTGTAGGTGTGGCTCTGATGGAGGTAAACTGTGGATCCGAGGGCTTCTCCTGGTGGTTCTGGGGACCTGGTCCACTGCCGGGACTGCTGAGGCCTTTCTCCTCCGCCTGACGAAATGTAAATACACTTAAACTTCAGTAAAAAATAACAAAAAACACTCTTCTGTCTACACTTACCCCCTTCTGCCAGGTTTCTCCGGGGTCTCACTTTGTGATTCTGACCCGCTGGCTGGTGGTTCTGCAGCAGAAACTGAGCCCAGATGCGATCCAGTCTGCCAGTCATCTTTGGGTATAACGCTTTGAGTGTTTCCTGGGTCTGGGGTCTTGGAATCTGCCATCTTATGTTCCTGTTTCTTGACCTCCACCTCCTTCTCCTTCTCCTCCTCCTCAGCCCTACTGCAGTTGGAGGAGTCTAGCATGTTCTTCACAGGATCTTTGTTTCTCCACACTTGTTGTCTTGCCGGTGTAGTGGTCTGACTCAGATCCACATTCGAATTGGCCGACGGCTCCTCGGGGGGAACGGGCTTCTCCCCTCCTTCTTCTTCTCCCTTTGTTTCCTCATTTACCTTTTCCCTGGCCGCGCTCCCTGAGCGACCTGCGTTCACACTAGGGACCTGTTCTTCCTGTGCTCTGGCCCCATGCAGTTCCTTACTCGGCACAGCGGGACGCATTTCCGGGGAAAAGGGCTGCCGGTCGTCCTTGGTTTTTTTCGTGTCCGCACTCATGAGTGTCACTCCCTTTTCTAACACCGCCTTTTCTTGCCCCTCCTGCCTCTTCTGGGTTTCCTTGGGCTCTCCGATCTCCTTCTTCTTTGCAATGTCACCGCCGTGGTTGGAACCCTTCTCTCGGGCATTTGAGGAACCCTCTTGCTCTTTCTTGTTCCCACTCTCCCCTTCCAGACTCTTCTTGTTGAACTCCGAGGAAGTGTTTGCCACCAGTTGGACTGGTGTGTTCTTTTCCCCGTCCTGGTTAACACCGCTATTTCTCCTATTTTTGTCCCCCTCCTCTCTGGCCCTTCTCTCCTCTGTTTTCCTCCCATGCTTGTCCTCCTCTTCGCGGCTCCTTCGTCTCTTCGCGCTTCCTTCTTTACTGCCGTCTTTCCTCCTGATGTCTCTTCCGAACCGGTCCACCCGGTTATTCCCTCTCTCGCTGCTCTCCGCTCTGCGCCTTCTCCTCCTGCTGCTCCCGTCGTCTCTCCTTCTGTACCGGTCCTCCTCGTCACTGCTACTCTCTCTTCTCCTTCTTCTCCTGGTCTCCTCCTTTCGCCTGTTGGTCCTGTAGCTGTCCTCCTCTTCGCTGCTCTTTTGTCGCTTTCTGACCGACAGTGCAGTCGATGACAAGCCGTGATAGGTGTCTCTGTTTTTTTTGCTTCTTAAATCTGAGCTTCCTGCTAGTAGCTTTGCATTAGCTGATTCCTAGAAGAAAGGCATTGTGGGAAATGATCAGGTCAGGCACTTTGTTTATTGTTCAAACTCTTTTCAACATATTTGTCGGCTGTCCTGGTTACATACAGTTAATTTGAAGGATTTTAGTTTACTACTTGTGAAGACAGACAGATAAATCGTACCTTCCTCCTGTCATCATGTTGTGAGTTCATCCTTTGGCCTGAAAAATAACTCATCTTTTATAATTCCCAAGAGTGTACACATGTAGCACTATAATCCCTGTTGCTTCTCCAAAAAGTATTAGTACATAATCGGGAACAGTGCAATGGTAAAAGGCAAAACACACAACATACTGCTTCTGTCGTTTGCCGAGGAACTGGAACTTTCCGAAGTGGAACGTCTAGAAGGTAACATTTCCAAAGGTCGCACATGCATCCGCTGCTCTTCCCGATGCATGGGTGTTGGCTTGACGCCAGGGCTGCAACGAGAGGTTGATTAATTGATTAGTCGAGAAATACAAAATGTACTGATTCCGATTTTGATAATCAAATGCTGAATGCTTCACAAATTCTGAGATTTGGTTCATGGATCATCGTGATTATGAAAGCCAACCACAGGTCGCACCACGTACATGATGCAGCCGATTAACCAATCACATCCACGATATGATGTCCCCCCGCCCACCAGCCATCTTTTTCATATTGTATGAATTTTGGGTATGAAAGGTATGACATTTCATGGATACATGATGGCCCATAGAATTTACCTCAGTTACAGTTTACAAATTCAAGCAAGGACACAATTGATTGCGAATGGATGTATCAGGGATGGGCATTTTCCGTTATTTTCACTAGTCGGCCTGTGGAGTTGAGTCAACTGGTCACACTTGTACGTTATTTTCGCACACATTTACGATTCCTGTAAATTGACTCTGTATTTAAAAATAAGGAAATAAGCGTCATGCTATATTGTGTGAACCTTGATCGTTTTTTTTTATGTATGTGTTTCTTCCAAATGTATATGATCAAGTAACGTACAAATAAAATCAATCAATCAACAACAAAAAAACGTTTACTTACTTTTTGAGTTCATTAAAGCCCCAGTATGGGTATCTGCAAGGAAAGGGCACAGCTTCAGGAAACTACATTTCCCTCCTGTGCGCTACCTCTCATGTATTTACATACTGCATTAATGGCAGCCAAAAACCTGCACTTAATGTAGTTCCAAAGTGACACACAATGAATTTTGGTTTTCAGATAAAGGTCATTAAGGAGGAGGTGCTAGTAGGCATCTTGCTCAAGGTCAGAATGCACACAGGTAGACGGTGTGGTTCGAACATTTCCACTTGGGAGTCAAACCACTAAATTATGCTGCCCCAGTTTGTTCTGGAAGCAATGAAAAGTATCATATTTAGAAGCCCCAGAAGGAACATGTGAGTATGTATTCTACCTCTAGCCAAGGCTCTAGGGCTGCAGCTCATTTCTAGACATCTGCTGATCATGTGGACTAGAGGAGGCTAGTCAGGCTATTCAGACTAGACTACCAGCTGAAAGGTACAGAGTTCGATCACCAATGTCAGCAGTGTAACTGTTGGAATACATGAACAAGATGTCCTAACCCCTGCCTGCATGTAGCCCTACATGTATCTGAATGTACTGTAACCATCACTTTGGGTCTGCTAAATGACCTATCACAGGTCACATGAACAAAGCTCTTATTTTACGATGATCTGCAATCAAGAAAAGTAGGTTTCTGAAAATATAAGCAGCACAATCTGTAATTGTATGTATTGTTATTAAATCAATAACAATACTAATTATTATCAATTTGCTGTTGATGAAACTAATGGAAAGAAAATCAAATCACTTCACTTGTAGCCTTCCGCTGTACTAAATGTCCCGTTGGCACAGACTTGCATACATACACATCGACACCATGAAGTCATGTGACATATTCCAAGCTTGTTCCAACCAATCAGGGCAGAGAACTGGATGTACTTACCGCTTAAGCAGTGCTATCTTGCCTTTCACATGACGTATGTCATTGAGGTGAGCAAGCCATTTCTGAGAAAAGATAAAATCGTCATCACTTCAAAAGATAATACAAACCTTAAAGAACGTCAACAAATACAACATGGCACAGCACAGTTCAGACTAATTTTCAACCCCAGCAAAACCTGTCATTACACCATTCAGTTGAAATCAAAATAATCACAAATGAACAACAGACTTGCATAAAGACAACATGGTTTCCGCCTTGGGATGGATGCTCTGCTTACTGCCTTGTTGACGGCCTGGTAACTGCAGAGGCCGCACGTGTAGGGGTATTCATCTGGTGCTCCCCCTTGGTAATCTGAGAGAAAACCTGGAGGAGGCGCGGACGTGGGAGGCCCTGCTGTTGTGGGAAACTTGGGCCGGGATATCGTGAAGGAGATCCCTGCGACCTCCGGCGGGCTGCCAGCAGGAGGCTGGACATCGGCCGGAGAGGACCAAGGAGTCGAGCCTTTCGTGGTGGGAGGGATCTGCGGAGTGTCTTGCGACCCGTGTAAAGGGCCAGGGGCCGGGGCAGGGCGCGCAGTCAGCGTGTTCTGCGATGACGCGCTGGAGTGAGTGGATAGCATGTGAGGCGACGCTGTGGAGGAGTATGTGGGATGCATGTGATTCGAGGCTGCGCTGGAGTACGTGGGAAACGTGTGATGCGAGGCTGAGGCAGTGCATGCGGTCAGCGTGTGATGCGATGTTGCGATGGAGTATTTGGGAATCGTGTGATGCGATACTGTGGAGGAGTACTTGGGAAGCGTGGGATTGGATGCTGCAGCAGAGTGTGCAGGAAGAATGTGATTCAACTCTGCAGAAGAGTGCAGGGGAGGCGTGTGATGCGGTGCTGGGGTGGGGCATGCGGAAAGTGAGTGATGGGATGTTGCGGCGGAGTACGTGGGAAGCGTGAAATGGGATGTTTCGGTGAAGAATGTGGGAAGCGCATGATGGGTTGCTGGGGCGGAGTATACGGGCAGCGCGCGATGCAAAACTGCGGCAGAGTGTGCGGGAAGTATGTGAGGCAACTCTGTGGAAGAGTGCAGAAGTGTGTGATGCGGTGCTGGTGAGGGGCATGCGGGCAGTGTGTGATGTGGCAGCGGGTGTAGCGGCGGTATTTGATGCGACGCTGTGGTGGAGTGCTGCGGCGGTGTGGGATGCGACACTGCGACAGAATGCAAAAGCAGTGTGGGATGCGACACTGCGTCCGAATGCGCAGGCAGCGTGGGTTGCGACACTGGCACAGAGTGCATGGAATGCACGGGCATTGCATGATGCAACGCTGCAGTTGAATGCACGGGTTGTTTGTGATGCGTTGCTGGGGCAGAGTGCGAGGGCAGCATGCGATGCAATGCGGGCAGCATGTTATGTGGCGCTGCAGCCACACTCAAGCTAGAGAGAGCATTTCCATCCTCTGAAATCCCCTGCAGAAGTTCGTCGGATTTTAGCTTTTTTGCCGGGGGCTCTGCGATGGGTTGAGGCGGAGGCGGATCCCTTCCACAGGGCGCACATCGGGTTGGGGGTGGAGAGGGAGGTTCTGGCATGTCCCTGTGTTTCCTGATTTGCTTGAGGAGGTGTGGGATGGTCTCGGCGGTGAGCAGCTCTTCTGGCATGTCCGCCAGCACAGCTAGGTCCTCCATTTCCAACCCATAGTTGGTCAGGATGTCCAAAACCTTCTCTCTCTCGTTGGGGTCGGACGACATCTGGTCTGTCGGTCTGGTCTGGTCTAGGGAGAGCTGTAGCTAGCCTTCAGCCTGTGGTAACACTGGGGAAATGAACGGTCAGACTAACAAAGAAAGACGCAGAGAGTTAAGAAGACTTTTTACAGGGATGTTGGTACAATCTGTGTGACAATTCTGCAGCTGAATGCTATTGTCCTTGCTCCAATGAGTTTGCTAAATATTCAACTTTATTGAACAAAATCATGATTCAACACAAGATGTATAAGCATATCGTATTTATATTCAAATAAGGTTTAATAGGTCTTCTTACAATGATCTAGGGGCATCAATCAACGTATAAATAACACTTGAGGAAACCATGGTAGACATCTCAGCTATCCCATTTCAAAACACATCCCTTCCTCTCCACCATTTCAACCATTAATTAGCAGAGGTATAAGAGTTATGGACCATTATTTACCGGCAGCACTGCTCACAGATCGGTCAGACGAGGCAGTCCCATGTGGTCCTAATGCTTAATTTATAGGATGTGTGGCGATATTGACATTAACAACTGAAGGACATTGGTATTCATTCATTCGTCATGATAACTGCGAGAATAGTTGATAAAGAAGTAGTTCCATTTTTTTAAATTCATGCTGTTTCGGTTAGTTTTCGCACCCAAATCAACAATCTTCACCCGGAAGTGCTTCATGGTTTGCTTCCGTGAGAAACATGCAGAAAATACTTGGATATTTTATCCTATGATATACATCCATGCCTGTAGGTACCTCTCCATGTTCGCCAATTATTATCCATTAGGGAATATCCCTGCATTTAACGTCTACGATCGAAGGTAAGACCAAGGTCAATACATTCTGTATTGAAAGAGCTTTTAAACAATTGTTATGGCCCTGATATCAGGTAAGGTCGGGAACGTGATAATAAAAAAAAAAGATTTGGGAACCAGTCCAGCATCTTTGGTGATTTGGGTGTTCGATTTCGCTCAAATATGCATTTTCATACCTATCTTCTGTAACAATATAAGAAGAGAGAGAGAGGCCACTTCCCTGACGATAATGTAGGCCTATGCTTGGTCAAATGTTTTTGTAAGCACTGTATAGATCGATCAGGATTTACATACACTTCAACGATATAAATGCTTTATTAATTACTAGATTATACATACATGACAAAATTGCCAACTTTCGGCAATCGAGCATTGTCCTACATTTTACTCCTAGGACTTTTTGGGTCAATCTGATAGGGGACCCGTTCATCGCTATCAACTGGTTTAATGGTGGGTCATATTTTAATTATGTCACTGGCACTATATATTTGACATAGGTTATGTGTTACAGTCTTATTCATGTGTAGGTACCATGTTCATTTCGGCGACAAGTTCTCAGTTTATAGAAATGGACATCTTCAAATCACCCATATGCAAAAGTCACCCAAGAAGCCTTTCTTTCCTCTCCAGCAACTTCTTCTTGCAGAGAACCATCCCCCCACTTTCATTCTAGCTTCCCTTCATCATGTCTCACAACTTCCCCTACCGGAGATTTCCTGCTCAGACGGAGACACCTCAACCAGACTATGATTCACGCCGGCCAGTAGGGGGGGAGTCTGACTTTTACGGACAACCCCAGCCGACCAGGTCCTTGACCCATCAGCAGTCGTCTCCTTCCTCTACCGAAACCCCCTTCGCAGCCCAGGGTTCGGACGTGGCCATGGGCCTCCTGCAGAGCTACGGGCTGGATCCCACCGACCTGGCCCGTTTGGCGGAGCTGCCCGAGGAGATGCTCAACCTTGACAGCCTCCCTCACCTCCTCCGACAGCTCAAGGAGAGGCGAGAGAAGCCCAGCGCTAGTCCTCCCTCGTCGGCGATCTCAACTGCTCCGCTCTCCTCTCGTCGTCCTGGTGTATCCCGTCCCGACGCTCCTTCCGCCCCCGCCGTCAATGACCAATGGGCGCAGATCCGGAACCAGCCGGTCCAGTACCCGATAGAGCACATCCTCTCAGCGGCCAAGAGCCGATCTTTTGAGCAGCTTTCTGATTGGCCGGACCAACGGGCCAATCCCAGACCGTCACCTGCTGCTGGGTCCTACAAACATCCCTCCAGCGCAGACATACCTCTTCCACCTCCATCATCCTCTTCTTGTTACATGCTGGACTACGGCCACCAGGAGAGAAATGCAGATCATTGTAAGCAAGGGAGAGCTGATAGGTACGAAAGGCCCACTCACGGCCAGCCAGCCTCAGGAAGAACGCCCCTTCCTCGCTACTCTCAGTCGGACTCCGCAGGTAACTACGGCTCGGGGCTTGCCAGGGACACACACAGGGCCCAGCCCCGGGCGGAGCACCAGCAGGATCCTCTTCCCCACAGCAGGGCTGGCGCTGGGCAGGCCGTCACAGCCCCAACGGCCCCCACCAGGAAGGAAGCCCTGGACTTCCACGGCTCACCACCAGGGGCATTCCCGTACTCTTGCTCGCTGTGTGATGTCACAGCCCTCTCAGCTAAGGTAAGTACCATCCATCCTGCATGACCCGGTTGCTGTTCAGGGCTCACCCTGACTGCAAGGGGTCTCTGAGGGGTGGGATGTGTGGGCACCTTTTTCTCAGTCCACAGGTTTCGTTCTTTTCCTCGTTCTCTGGTCTACAGAACAGGAAGGAAGGCAGGTAGGTAGGAGATGTGAATGTTTATTTTTTTATTTCCTGTGTTGCCTGTGATGAATCCAATTTTTTCCACAGCAGCTTTGTTAAATAAGAAGACCTGATGTGAGCGCTGTGTGTCGCCTGAGTCTGTAGGAAAGGGGTTTTCCTCGAGATCTAGAACGTAGGAGGTGTCATTCTACAAGGCAGCACACAAACAATTGTTTATGAATGGCGGGTCTCTACCTTCTTGTCCAATATGGAATAATCCACTGAACAGCAAGCGGTACAACACTGGTGAAGAGCACTTTGCGACACCGAAATATCCCCTAGATTGGACAGGTTATAAAGGGACGGAGATATTCTATCATTCCATGAGTCTAAAAATCTGTTTGGCGAGAACGATTCTGCATTGCTGCAACATTAGCAGCTGAAATATATCTTTAAAGAATAAATATCCAAGGGAATCAGACTTGGGGATGTTGCTACTGGGCAAAGAACATTCTCAAGTGAGTAAGCCTATTGCTCTCTGGGACCACTGTCCCCACAAAACTTCAATGGGAAGCAATATTGAAGCACTCAACATCTATGTCCAACTGTGTGAGACATAAAACTATCCAAATGAAGGCCATACATAGGGCTTATATTACACCATATAAGCTAAACAAATGGACCCAAATGCTTCTGAAATGGGCTGGCATGGCTGTGGTGGGATTGATACTTATACACTTGCTCTTGTCCTGTCCAATGGTAGGAAGATTCTGGACTGAGATAATTGAGGTTTTACAGGTGATAATGGATGTACATGTTCCCCAGTGCCCTGTTCCATGTATATTAGGAAAAAGAGTGGAAAATATACACGCAAGAACTACACAACGTATTGTCGCACTAGCCTTTCTTTGTAAAGTGTAAATACTTATCAATTGGAAAACCCGTCAATGGGACAGCTATAACAAACATAACTGGCTGAAGGAGTTATTGGACTTATTATCGATGGATAGTGCAGCCTCAACACTCAAAGACTGATAATGGTCTAGGTTCACCATGGACTCCATTAGAGAAGACAGGAATAACAGAACTTGACTCAGAGGGATGTATGCATGTGCCACATTTGTTCACGATTGTGAGTTGGACCTGTTGTTCTGTAGACTTACAGAACACGCACACTTACCTTACAAAATTGTACGTTGCTTTCAAGAATGCCATTTGTTCCAATTTATTTACTTCAGGCAATCAGAATACATGAAGGCAACTTTGTTTTCTTATGTTGCTGTGTACAACTAAGAGTCTCCTTCAAACGGTTTGTGAATGTTCCACTCTGCTCCGAACGCAGGTGACATTTTTTTCGTGACGTCGAAGTGCCTTTTCCGAGGCACTTCGAAGTACCGACCAATGGACACCGGCGGCGAGGTCTGTGTGGACACGTAGAGCTCTCTCTGGGCAGCGGTTGACTGCGGCGTCTGAGAGAAAGTTAAGCTTCTCAGACACATAAAACCCCACGGTGTGTGTGGGATGGATGTGCGGATGTGTGGAGCTCGTTCTGGGCAGCGGCTGATTTTGATGTTCGTGTCCAACGGAGGGTTAGGGTTCTCTGACACTTTATACCGCTGGGGTGTGTGTCACATTTCATATACAACATCGCTCATTATACCATGGGGATATCCCGCCACGCCACCTTCCTCGTTTTTTTTTTACAAAATGTAGACTGGATCTAGCTTGAACGGGCATATATTGCATGTTGTGCCTTTTTAAGAGAACAACATAAATGAAGATGAACTTGATCGAAACCAACTGCTCTTGGTTCTCCAGGTGTGGCTTCAACACATCAACGGCTCCCACCATGCGGACAAACAGCTGGCCCTCCTGCAGAGGTCTGTAGCCCGCTCTCTCTCATTCCAGAGTAATGCATATAAACATACAACACACATAACACATGGGACAATATTGTCTGCACTCAGTGGTCACCTTACCAAAATACACACCTGCTGTTCACCCAAACGGTAAAGCAGCAAATTGTGTGGCTGCAACTCCAGAAATAAGTCATCACTGCAGAAAGGTTCTGGGTTTAAACTCCAATGTCTGCAGTCTGTCCATAGACCGTACCTACTGATTAATGAAATGCATCTAAAATGTCACATAGGATGCAAGGGGCTGCGAAATGATAAAATAGAAATATATATATAAATATTTTTTGATGTATCTGTCGTAAAAGAAACATTGTATACGTTTGTTGTGATTCGGAAAGCTAGTATTTTCTTAATGGAACTGACTTTGTATGCAGGGCTGAAACTTACCCTATTCCTGTGTATTGTGTATATTGAACCACCATCAGTATGGGTGTATTTTCTAAATGTTTTCCGCTGCTGTGTCTTCTCTTCAAGGTACCCTGCCTGGGACTGTCGCATGGGGAGAAAATCAAGGTTAGTTCTCGTCTGCCACCTTTTTATCTCATTCACCTAACCTCTTGTCTGAGAAAGACCAAACTATTGTGTGGGTGGGGTTTCATCAAGACTTTTATTTTGGAGGGTACATGAGACTTGTATTTCTAATAAAATGTTTGTGTTTAACACATTAAACACATGTTCACCTATTTTCAATTTTGCAAAAAATAGCAATAACCTGAAGGTGAAAAGCATGTAGTATAACACTTTCTATCTCTTAAGGTTTAATGACCAACCAGCAAAGCCAAAAGATAACGAAAGACACGCCCCTCTCCCCAAGACAACCAATTACAACTCTGGTAAGGCTAATTCCAGTGTTAGATTCCATGTCATCATTTGGCTGCTCTAGTTATCTAACTCTGCATCCTCTCTACATAGGGCCCCAAAGGAATAAAAGGATGGCAAAGAAGGTAACCAGGCAATATTTAATACCACTAAGTTAGGCTTGGTAGTTTGAAGTTGGATTGTTTATAGTAGTTTGTGTGCTGTTTGTTGTATGCTATAGTCTAAACAAAACCGCCATGTTGTTTTTCTATCATTCCTTAGACCGGGGGGGGGAACAGCAAAGTGGTGTGTGCTAAATTTGAGGCGCAGTGCGTTGACGAAGTGCGCCTCCGGACATTAATCGAACCCTTCGGGAAAATAGTTAAAGTTCTTATGTTCCCGTGTTTGGTAAGTTTGAATGAATCTCCTGCCATGTGTGCATCAATGCAGTGCAAGTACATGTAGGTATTAAGCAGTGTGCCTTTATCCAGAGATACTTCACAGGTGAGGCTGAGATCAAAGCGTGACGTCAATATTAGAGTAGCTGCAAAACATTCAAAATGCTGCAGTGCACAAACTAGTGAAAAAGTTGTATTTCATATACTTGATTCTAACAATATAATTCTATTCTCTTTTTATAGCTTCATATGTGTGCATTTATACAGAAAAACATGATTTTAGGTTCAGTGTACTTAATCACCTCATTTGTTAATCTTACTCCACAATTTTACGTGAAATATAAATAGAGTGAATAATAATGACCTGAATTTCCTGTCTGGGAATAATTACGTACCATCTTATAAAAAAATCCACTAATTTCCATCCAAAAACATTGGTGATAGTTATTCAATATCTTTGTTCTCCATTACAGTTAGCCATTAGAGCTAATCTCGCTACTACTCAAAACCCAATCTCTACTGACCTCTGTGTACCCAGCCATCTCTAGCCCATTTTGTAGCCACCATGTTAGCTAGGCTGGGCTAACCATGGTGCTAATCCACCTCTCCTCAACCCACCAGGCGTTTGTGGAGATGGGCTCCAACGACCAGGCCAAGGACCTGGAGAAGTACTACAGCAGTAACCCAGCTGATGTGCAGGGCAAAGAGGTCAGCTTCCAGATCTCCTCCACCTTCAACTTCCTGCAGGTACATTTATTCTTATTATAATTAGGAGATAAAATAATTCATATTTTTTTATATCCAGTGTCACAATTATTTTCTGTATTTTATGTTCTATATGTACAGAGACATATTCCATGTTCTGCATTTGATATTATGAGACTATATTCTACGTTCCCTCCCAGAGTTCCCGGGTGCTGAGCTTCACGCCGGCTCCTCCAGGAGAGGAAGGCTTCTCGGACCTCATAAATATAGTGAAGCGCTTCGGGGCCCCTCTGTACACAATGGCCCTGCCCTCACAGGTGAAGGCCCCTTCACCTGCCTCTCTTTAGTTTAAACAACCAACTGGAGTCCAGCATGTGTAGTATCGTTATTAAAGTCATTTTAAATGTTACGACTTTGCTACCCTAAAGTGGCAATGGTGAAGATCTCCGCTTCGTCCACCTATGGCGGACAAAACGTCAGCAAGCCGCTACAGGAGCAAGTGCCTTCAAGAACGAGGCTTATGGTAACTCCGCCTACCCTCTCTGGTGGAGCAACCACTGTTGGTGGATAATAAACGCGTCACTAACTGTGGAGCTTGTGATTTGAACGCACGCCTGGAAAGTCGCCACCGACAGCCAGTTTGTAGCATTCATAATACTGCAAATACAAGGGCTATCATCAGTGGGCCATATACTCAATCATCATTTTGTTACCTCACTCGCCGATTGATAGTGGCAGACGTTTATTAACATGAAAATCTTTGAGATTGCCACTTTTGACAGATTGGCTCAAAAGGATAGCAAGAGCTAATTTCAAGGGGAGGCGTCAGCCTCGGCTGTTTCCGACAGAGTTTATGTAGCAGACATAATGTGAATTTATTTCACAACACATGTATGAAGCAGTACTCTTAGCGTTGGAGTTCCCCTTCATTGGATACTGTTCAAACAATAACGATTGGCTACATTTCATGCAGCTCATTGTAATGCGAGCTTTGGTTTGCTCTCACCAGGCGTTTATAGAAATGAAAATCGAGGCAGAAGCTCAGAAGCTGGTCGACTATTATTCAACCAACAGCCTGAAGATGAACGGGGAAGAGATCAAGGTTGGCTTCTCCGGAGAGTACAACACACTCATGTAAGTTCCTTCCTGTATCCAACACGTGTCGACTTGTTATGCGACCAATGCACAACACGCCAATAGATCTCAGGTGCATAAGTAGTGTCTGAATTCCCCGTATTCCCTGCCTGACTTTTTACCACATAGTGTTCACTATATAGGGATTAGGGAATGATAGAACAAGGGAGTGATTTCAGACACAGCCCAAGAGAGAAGCAGACGGCTCACTGTCTCTGCTGCCCCCCCCAGGCGAGTGTCCACAGCCAAAAAGTACGAGGAACAGGAGGAAGGAGCAGAAGGAGGTGGTGGAGGAGGCTCCTCCATTACGAAGCGGTCTAGGGGCCCAAGCCCACGGAAGGGCAGCAGCCAGGGAGACAGCGAGAGCCATCCCAAGAGGAGCAGAAAGGACAGGTTGGAAGAGGAGAGGAAGAGAAGGAGCAGTTCCCCCTCCCGAGAGAGGAGGCAGGGGAGCATGCAGCGGCCCTGCTCCTCGGACAGCATGTCCCATGCTGAGGAGGCTGTAGCAGACGCAGCCACGCCCCCTGGTAAGGACAAACATCATACACTTACTGAATGTTTAATGCTTGAGATAATAACTATCATATTTCACAATTAACAATCAATTACAGTTGAAGCTAGGGTAGGCAATTTGGAAAGTTAGCTAGAATTTTTAGGTATCCAACTGAATAAATCTCACCCATCCCTTCAGGCCTTCCTCCAAAGCCACTCCCCCAAAACACGTGACTAGCTCGCTAGATTTAGCAATAAGTCTGTCTAGCCTTGTGAAGACTCCTGCCATGCGCAATGTGGTTAGGTTGACATCCAATAATTTCATTCAGGCCGAATTAAATGATTGGACAGGCTTATTACAGGCCTGCGACAGCCACATATACCACCGATTTTTTATCAGAGCGTTTTGGTTAACTGCTGTCGTAATGTAAAGAGAACGAACAAACTGTAAATGTCAGTATTCATGCCTTTTTGTATTTGCAAGTCACACTTTTTAATAAACCAGAAGTACGCCCTCTTGCTTTAGCACAACCAGAATCGAAAGCTGAGGTTGGGATTGCAGCTGGATCTGATCCAGATACCAATCAAGCCGGGACTACGCACGACACAGCAGAGTAAGTCTTCCCTGCTGTCGGGCTTTAAGTGGGGCACAACCTCCCACACTTTGAATTGGAGGGGGTGTCATCTCGGATCCAGCAGTCCTACTGGGTTTCAGCAGAACGTCTTCGCGAGTGTATTTGTTCAGCAGCTCATCGACAGTGTTGATTTGAGGCCTCTAAAGACACTTCCTGTCCAGACAGGATGTTTAGGCTCGTCTTCCCACCGGCTTTGGAAAAAGTTTACACTGTGTACACTGTTAGCCAATTACCTGCTTACATATCCCCGCCCCCACCCACATGAAGCGAAAGAATATGAACCTTCTACTTCACCCAGATGGCAGCTCGTCTGCTGTCAGACTTTAGACGATTGATTTGAGAGAGTGGTTGCACCCTGTGGGTGATGCAGGTTGTCTGAAGAGGAGAGCGACATCGAGGGGATGGCGGTGATCGGAGAAGATGGGGAGAGCCTTGACGATGACGAGGATGAGGAGGAGGAGAAAGAAAGGGAGGAGTCTGCTTTTAAAGATGGTACGTCAGATCCATCAGGTCCCCCAGAAAAATGCAAACAAATAAAAGGTAGTGAAAATACAAAGTTACTAGTTTCTACAATCTAATCTAAAACGCAGTCTCATGCTTTTCCTCAGTCAAAGTGAAGGAGGAACCAGACGAGAAGGAGATCTCAGAGAAAGAGCAGACTTCTGCACCTGAGCCGAAAAACCTGAAGGAGGAGGATGAGGTTATTATGGGATATTTTATTTACCATGAATAATTGTTCTTGTAGATTTAGTTATTTAATTTTAGTATCAATGCAATATCAATATCGAACAAAACTAGTTTTCAGTTATTCAGTTTGTCTTGGTTGGCTTCAGAATTATTCCTGTATTAAAACAGCATCTGATTTGGACCAATCAAAGATAGATCAAAGTGAATTCTTGTTCTGGTTTCCCCTATTGTTGGCAAATATGTTATTGATCAAGTCAATAGTTAGTAGCAGTTATCAACGTCTTTGACCTTTCCAGGAGGGGGAGGGAGAGCCCAACTTCATGGAGCTCCTTGCGAACTGCATCACTCTTGATGAACTCGGCGAAGTAGACGACGAGGAGGAAGAGAAGAATGAGAAGGAGGAAGAGGAGATGGAGAAAGAGGAAGAGGAGTGTAATGATGAAGGTACTACTACCAAAAGTGACAGGCAGGCAGTCATTTCATATCTACAACCTCCTGGATCACTGCAGACACCCTCAGACCAAAAGATGCTTTCTCCTCATATATTCTCTCTGTAGCAACGCTTGTTTCTTCTGCTTTTCAGATAAGCAGGAGGAAGGGGACTCCAAGGTGAGGAAAGGAGAACTAGAAAACACGTGTAGCTTCTGTCTTCACTCCTCATTCTGCTACTTCCAGCTTATGCAATATTGAAAAAATGTGTTGTTTCCAAGGTGATCTACTTCAGGAACCTCCCATCGTCGTGCTTCACCGACAGCGAGTTTGTGAGTCTTGTGAAAGACCACGGAAAGGCGGTCCAGTATTTCCTCGTCCCTGATCGCCAAGAGGTGAGGATGGCTGCTGCTTACACAGTCTCCCATCTGCCTGCTTGTGTCTCTATTCTCTGGCCCTATTCTTGGGAGCATGACTAGATTTCATTTTTGTCAATCAACAATCAATCCTTCTCTATTCTCCTCTTGCGAAGAGTTCAAAAGTTTTACTGAAGGAGAAAGACATTTCACTCTGAATTCATATATTTCTTGTATTGTATTTTTCATTAGTCTCTCCTGATCACTACCAGACAGAGTATGTTTCTTCATTCATCTGTTAACCAATGTGGTGGTGGTGGGTTGTCTCTCGCAGGGCTTCATCCAGATGTCCAGCGGGTCTGAAGCCGCGCTGGCCTCCAGGGAGCTGGGGAACAACCCTAGCTTTAAAGGCTCTCTGTTGGACCTAACGCTGACCCACAAATACCCCAGTCTGTCTGCAGGGTAAGGCCCCCATGCTGTCCTATCCATGTGGAGGTTCTGTTAGGAAAAGGTGTAATCTAATCCATTCTCACCCAAACACACCTGAATTAAAAGGGGCCCTGTTTTTCCTTTGGCTTTGTTTCGTTTCAGGTTTAAAAGGCATATTCCCATTAGAGAATGAGGCAAAGACATTAATGGCAATGAAATGCTCGAATTTCAGGCATCCTCAACTGTGCAACATGTAACAAATAAGTATAAAATAAAAGAAAGATAAAATAATGAAAGATTAAGACAAGTCATGAAATGAGAATATAATATGAATAGTGCAAACTGCTGGTATTAAACGGGTTTGTGTGTTCTCGGCACCCAGGTGGAAGGTGCCGTTAGACTCTGGGCCAGACGAGGAGAGGGGAGAGGAACCCAGGAGAAGCAGCAGGAGCAGCTCCCACTTGGGTGCCTCAGAGGAGGAGGTGCTTGACAAAACGACCTCCTGCCCTGCATTGTCGCCTCCACAACCCCCCAGGACGGAGGAGTCCTCCCGGATCAGTCCTGAGGAGGAGTCGCCGCCTTCATCCAGGAAGTCCTCTTCAGAGGAACAGGAAGTGGAAGTGCCTCACCGGGAAGAGACTCCGTCACAGGAAGTGGATGGCTTGGAGAATGTGGAGTCCGAACCAGGAAGTAAAGATCAGGAGCAACCAGACGAGGAGGGCGTGGACAAGACCACACCCACTCCAGATGGACAAACACCACAGAGGGACCAGGTACAGTGATGTGATGACTAACAAGACACAGAATTCAGCCCAAACACATGTGGGTTAGGGGAGTCAACAAACCTAGAAGACCTGTATAAATATGAGGAGAAAAGTATCAGTCATGTCATGAAAAATATTAAATTGAATATACATCATGTCACATTTGGTTCCTTGACTACAAAGAACTCTTTGTTTTAATACAGAACTCTGAGGGCGTTTGCCTGGAAGATGTGCAGGCTGCAGCTTGTACAGAGAGGTTGGTTGAACCCCAGCCAGGGCGTGCAGGGAGCAGCGTGGAGCCTCCTAAACCCATCGGTACGAATAAAGCGTAGAGGAAAGGCTATTTTTTTCCTTCACATTTCCTTATGTATTTGTAAATAAGCTGACTCTTTTTGAAATGTCGACCTTCATTTAAAAAGGAGGAACTAGTCCCCGCCCACTATAAAAGAAATGTAAATGCATTCTCGCCGACTTCAAGTAGACTTTTTTTTCCCATTTAGGGGAAGTTCTATCTTGCTGTTCAGGCTTACTCTCTTGCGCAAGCCACTCTCACTAGTGACCATCAGATTTGGGCGGGGGGGGAGGG
>OMKX01078068.1:0-16321 GCA_900302425.1 Brosme brosme
CCGACAGTTAATGCCACAACCAAAGTACGTTGATATGTACACAAGGGCGCAAGCATTAAGCAAATCTCTTGATCTTTAGTCAGGTAGACCTCTGTACAAGAATATACACAAGTTCCAGTCTAGCAAAGGTAACCCTGTAATAGCTTTATCGTTTATTTTCCAAAGCCGGCTATACAGACGATCAGTGCATACGACCGTCGTCATGGTTGATCACACCTACCGCCTCACACACCGCACGTTCTAGAACCCTGGACTTTGATACAATTCTAGATCTCTCACCTACATAAATATTACACAGGTAAACAGGTTGCTGAAATTACTACAGGAGAGTTTTGGAGCTTTGTGGGAGGAAAACATTGTCCTAAAAGGCCATGGGCAATAGGTTTTTGCTAGTTACCAAAATAAGTTATCATTTACAGTGGACATATATTCTTTCAACAACGCCCACCTCCGTCAAATACTGTACATAAACATCAAGTCCAACTCAAGCCAGCCTTCTACGCTCATCTGTCCTTTACAAGGAGACGGCAACACCCTCACGCATCTGTAGAGCGCTGTCTCAATTATTTAGAGCTGTAAAACTAATATCAGGAATAAATCACTATGAGGGATCAATTAAAAAGAAACAGCCAAACACTAGAATCCCACCTAAAAGGACAGCACCATATCCTCTGAAAGACGTGTTATCGGAATAAGCTTAGGGAAATACTCCCGAAAAGTAACGCGCCAATGTCCCTAGCCTTACACCTCACCATCACCTGATACCAGCTGAGTTTGGTTCTGGACTAAATTCGTGTGTTTGGTTATTCTAGGAGCCAACCCCGGGTCGATGAGCAGTGAGACTTAATGTTTCAGACCACTGTTGTTCATGGGGCTGGAAGAGGAGGGTTGTCAAGAACTCTATTTTAACATTGCAACTAGGACTTCTGAATGTCCGCAGGTTTCGCCCCGTTAATGCCAATTATTCCCTTTAGGTACTGAGGTAAGATGGATGAGAGCTAAACTATATGATGAACCAGCAGAGTCCCACAGCCAGCCTGCACTGCAGGGGGGGCAGAGAATGTGTTGAATTTGCTGGTGTAGCGAGAGGTAAGGATGTCAGAGAGAGATGGGAGGCCCCTCTCTTGAAGAGGAAGTATGTGATGCTTCTTAAAGAATCCGGCAGAATATTGCATGAAACATGTAACATTAAAAAAAGACTTGGAATTTGACAATGACAGTGTCAGGTGAGGTTAGGCAACAATAGCAAAACTAAATATGACTTGAATGAACAAACAAAATAGAAGAAAAAAAAAGTATGATGGCGAATACATTTTGACAAAACTTAGTATTTCCTCACATCTGCATTTTTCCTGTTTTGAATCATACTTATTTAATATAATGTTTCCCTTTCAGTAGGCCTAATAACAGGGGCCCATTAAGATTCTCAGAAGTCACATTTCCACAACACCTTTTCTAACCAGAGATCTCTAATCATTCTGTTTCCAGAATCAACAGTTGAATGATTAGCATCCTGCTCAACGTTCCTCTGAGGTCTCCAAGTGAACGACCAGCCTTTTATAGAATCATGAACCTTTTCTCTTGGATTATCTAGAGCTATACAAACGATCTAAATGTAGATTTGGCAATGCCAAAATCTGGGCATCGGATGGCTTCATAGGGCACTCTGCTATAAAAAGCACAGCAATTCTTTTCAGAGCTGGATGAATCCGAGCTGAAAGAAATTCTGTTTTTGCGACTGCAAATACATGATGAATTGGTGTGAATCCCTTGAGTTGGGACTGGAGGGACAGACCACCAATCATCAGCTCAGCTCCTCAACAACAGTACAAAATAAAACCCTAACTCAATCTGCATGATTTATTCCTTGCAAGTCAAAATATTTACATACACAAAATTCCAACAATGCAATTTTAGATAGTTAGAAAAAAAAAAAAAAAAAAAAAATCAAATAAGACAAATTTTCTTCAAGAAAAAACATCTATTTCTGTTTGGAATACATGATTAGTTGGAGACAGTTGGTGGTTTTAGAAAGGGGACATGACTGTCAGACTGTCAGACTGTAGCAGCAAACTGTATTGTGCTCTGGCTTGGGATAACAGATTAAATAGAGAATAAAAAGGTGCGTTATGACCGGTGGATGTTATTGCATTCTGTTCATTTGTTCTGGGTTAAAACTTGCACATGGAGACCAATTCAAATAAAAAAGCATCACCTTGAAGTGAAGCGTATAAAATGCTCCCACATCAGGTTGGTTACCGTGATGCTGCCCAGAGACATCAGTGCTTCAACAACTGGCATGGTTGAATTTCAAAGACAATGCCAAAGAGAGACATACGGTTCTATCATACAGAACAATAGAAAGGTCTCCTGAAGGAGACATCATCATCATCAATCATATGGCACCGCAATGTTGGGCAATGTAGATTTATAAATGAGTATTCATGTGACACAGAGATGGCCATGCCCAATGCCCAGGCTGGCTAATACCCATCGGATGACATCGGTGAATTTTATTATCATTATTTTTGTTGGCTGTTTCTTTTAAATATATATTTAATAATATATATATTTATAAAATGTGGAATACGGTGAACTGAGTGTTAGTTATTCTTGATATGGATGAAAGCAGACTATGGGTAAGCATTAGGCAAAAATCCCTTAAGCTCTATCTTGTTTTTTATGTATAGTTTATACAGATTTGCATAATAACAAATCCACACACAAAGTACACGGTGTCTTAATGAGACTCTCCTTTGTACAAGGTAACATGGAAAATGTCATGTTTCCATGTTACCTCCTCATCGGTCTGAGAAAGAACGTTTTTTATCCACTCCAGGCTTCTGAAATGGCGGAGATACAAGTTGCCGTTATAACTTGAAGATCTACAGAAAAAACACAAAACTAAAAACACAATCAAATAAAAAAGCAGAGGAAAACAAATGATTCGAATGGTTTGATAAAGAGCTTAGTGTGCTGTTATCCTATACAATTTACCCGTTTCTTAAAGGAGCAAGAGTAACAAAGCAGAAGAGCAGAGTGAGTGGCTGGAGGACAACAGTAATATTCACTGAATAGACATTTGTTAGAACTCCAGGAGAGCGGGAAAAAGGCAGATAGTGCATAAAAAGGTTCTCTTTTAAATTTCTTTCATTTTTTAACTTAAAATCAAGCTGCATTAAATACAGGCTGTTTGTACAGGACAATTGCACTTCACAAAAAAAAAACTGAAATATACAAACACACACACACACGAGGAAATGTGAATCAAATTAATTACAGAAAAAAAAATATCCTTAAGCTGATTAATTAATTTGAAGAAAAGTAAAAGAAAACACCTGGTGGACCAAAGTTGTTTTGGATGACTTTGGAGGGGAAGGGGAGGGAGGTGTGATGAACACGAAGGAAGGAGAGATGGGGAGACAGAGAGTGGGGATCCTCCGTTCCAGAGTGGACAGGTGCTGCACTATTCCAGGCTTGCGTGCACACTTCTCCTCTTCCTCTTCCTCCTCCTCCTCCTCTTCCCCATCCAATGAAATTCCCTTCTTAGAAAGCAAATGCTCCGAGTGGCGGAGAGGCTGCCCGCTGCGCGGCGGGCGAAGGCCTGGACAGGATGGTGGTTTAACTATGCTGTGTTAGTGGTGAGGGGGGGGCTGCGTTACCACATGTCGTCTGTGGACGCAGAGTCCTTGACAAGAGAGGAGAAGGAAGGAAACACCCTTCAGACTCTGGACCCACACTCCACGGAGCTCCACAGGTTTCATCAAGGATATGCATCATACACGGTCAACAAACCAACGCCCGGACCCCAACCGGGACATGAGGAGGGTCAGGCACGGGTAATCGTTTGGGGGTTTCAGGACGTTTACCTCTCCGGGCACGGTGAGACAGACGAGAGGCTGCTATGTTCAGCTCTACGCTGCTCTGGGTTTGAGGAAGATTACATTGATGTTGGAGACGTGGCTCTGCACAGAAGGCCTTAAAACACAAGAGGACGGCCTCATCCTCCCAGGTCAGGACGTCAGTAACCCAGCAATAGAGCGGCACTGCATTGGCAGCACAGTGGGCGTGCACACAGTCGACAAACTAAGAGCTGTCAACTCTCAGAATATGATGTGTGTGATGAGCCACATTCACCTCAGAATAAGACCCGTTTCTGTGATGAGAGCCACATTCACCTCAGAATAAGATGTGTGTGATGAGCCAGATCAACCTCAGAATAAGACCTGTGTGTGTGATGAGAGCCAGGTTCTACAAGGGGAAGATGAAGAAGCTGTACCTGTCATCCAAAACTACGTGTGATTCAGATTACAAATGGTTGCTGCCAACCGAATGACTTGACCAACTTAACAACGAAGGCTACAGTCCCAAATCATTTTGGTTCATAATAATCAGCCTCAATAGCTCATCTCTACATGCAGAACAGAAACAGAAAATAATGATGTTTTACTGGTTTACTGGGCTTGGTTCAGACCAGTAAGTAGACCAGTAAATAGTCCTCAACCAAATTACGCGACCGAGTGGAGGTGTAGGATTAATATTCATCAGGAATTGAGGCTAAGCTCTCACAACGAAATTCAATTTCAATAATTACCAAATCAATATTCAAAAGTACACAACACCAATGTGTTAGCATAGATACGCATAGATAAGGTTTTATGAACTAGTTTGTTTTGGTCTTCTACTTTGGGTTTACAGGGAACATGAGTGAGTGTTTTTCTGTGAGCGAAGGGTAAGCATCGCAAACCCCAAGTCCTCCCTCCCCAAGGCTCAGTCTGGCACCATGATGGCCTTTCACTAACCATAACTACATGCATATTCCAGAGTACATGCATGCATGGATGGATGGATGCATTTCTTCCATAAGAAACGTTATTCTCACAAAATGAATCAATGTATGAACCAATAGAAGATCCTGGTACCGGATATTGGGCTTGATGTCAATAATGGATCTGATCAGATCTGATCCCAAGAGCCAGACTCACACACACACATGGGTTATACGTCAACGGCAGATACTGGCGAACGGCATGGGTGCATCGCTGAATGCATCACTCACCATTTTTAAAAAGAAAATCCAACTTTTAATGGAATTTAAAAAACTGTGGCAACAGAAACCGCGGTGCTAAGCAAATGTTTGCATGCAGAAAATATCTTTGCCATTATAGTGGAGGTATTTCTGGTTTCTAGTTTGCATGTTTTCAATGGGATTTGGATTAAGCAGTGAAAAGGGTTCTAACTTCAGGGACCTCCTGAAGCAGCACATGCAGTGTGTGAGAGAAGAGGGATCATTTGTGTGGGCATCTAAAGAACGGCTGGTGACAAATGGTGACCAATCCTTCTGCTTGGTAAAAGGTAACCATTGGCAAATGCTCACAATTTTATTTAAAAGATTACCCTTTTTGCAGAAATGTTTAGTCTATAACATCAAATTGACTTTATCAAAGCAAAAGGTTTTGACATTGAAACAGGGATATCCATATGACATCTCACCATATAGTATTTTTAGGAGAGTATACGATACATTACTGTATACTAGGATATTATACATGCTCAGCCGAACAACCACGAAAAGCAGTGATTCTAATGTCCAGGACAAGAGCTTAAGAAGAATTACATCCAGTTAGAGATTCCAGTTTTGGGGCCATCAGTACTCTCCTCGATTTAGCACAAAGGTGCAAACTCTTTAAAAGGACAAGTAAGAAGATATACCTCACATTTCTGATTACAGTGAGTATATATTTAATTGGTCTGCTTACTTAAGTAGGTACCCAAGTTAAGCTTGAGTCAGAAAGAAATGTCTGATCAGGAATGAGATGGACAGATGTAGCTGTATTGAGGGGACTGCACAAGTAAATGAAGAGTAATGACTAATGAAAGTGTATTAGGCTATCTTTGGATACTGCCAATGTATCAATGACAGTACCACTCTATCGCCTATAATATGGCATTTTCAGTTAACCTTTTGGGTCTTTAGAACAATTTTAATTAATATGCAAAAAAACTGATCAATTAAGAGTAAATTGGATCCAGTAATTATTAAACAATAAATGGTGTTGTGCTTAATACTTTAGCATTCTAGTACAGATTATTTTTCTTCTGAAACATCATATTGATCCCACTGTGTGTAATTAGAACCAGGAATTTAATTGACTCTGGGTTGTGATGGAAGAAGATTCTGGCCTCATTTTGTTGTGATTTTAACAATTAACATCTAAGAAAATAACTTAAAGTACCCCTCTCACTGCACATTTTCTTTTGAACAATGTATTAAGAATATAACATTTGTTCAATAAGAACTTGAAAATACCCTCCCTTCCCTCCGCATGTTTGCACAATTAACAGTTTTTTTTATGCCTGCAAATATTGAGGTGTACTGGGATTATCTTCAATCCTTTAACCATGAGGGGAGAGCATTGAAGAAAGCAATATTGCACTACTGAACACTCAAAGATCTAGTGGATCGTGTTTTTCTAGCTCACAAAAAGCATCGCTTAAAAGACCAAATAATATAAGAAGGCATGCACGCCACAGGGGTCTGAAGTGTACGAGCCACGCAACCACGGCATGCAGTCACACCAGATGTACCTAACGGGGGGCTAGTGGGATGGAGAGGCTGGGATACTTACTGTGTCATCGCTTCGGTAGGGGTTCAGTTTGATGTACATCGCTTCAACAACGCTTCGTCTGGAGAGAAAAACACAATTACCTTTAAAACAATGAACAGCAATACATGTTGTCCAATATTTACATTTACATTTAGGGCATTTAGCAGACGCCTTTATCCAAAGCGACTACACACATTCACACACCGACGTCGGAGTCAGCCCCGCAAGGCGACAGCCAGCTCGTCGGGAGCAGTAAGGGTTAGGTGTCTTGCTCAGGGACACCTCGACACTCAGCCGGTTCAAGTCAACCCACTCTACCTCCTGAGCTAAGCCGACCCCACATGAGACGGGGTCCTGGTGACGAGCCGAACCCTGGGGACGCCGCTGAGCCCACTTACTTGCTGGCCAGCTCTCCTCCCGGGGGCAGGTTGGGGATGCTCTCCGAGGCCAGCGTCCGCATCACGTGCACTAAGTCTGGGACCCCTTCGTCACCTTGCTTCTTGATTATCTCTGTTGGGATGGAGACACAAACAAAGGACAGAGTCAAAAATAACTCAAGGTAAGTTTCATCTGTACACATGCGATGCATTTCAAAATATCCTCTTGAAGAAATTAGAGGTGATGTTAAATCTCTGGAGGGACAACACGTGATGCAATCTGCTATGACTATTTATGCAAACCATTGCATTCCTCTTTATATGAGAGCAAAGTACGGACCATCACCTTTAAACAGGATCTGAACTAATCACGGGAAATCCAAAATTGAGGAAAACCAACCGGAAAAGTGTCTGAAAGTGTCTATTATTCTATTCAGCAGAGCAGTTGGCATTCTGCTATATTCCGACCTGTGTAAGGTCAGCCTCAATGTAGCCACAGAAGGACAGCACATGGCTAAAGGTGAATTGAACTGAGCTGAATGCAGGTTTGGGTAAGCTTTGCCAAATATTGATGAAGCTATTGTGCAAATTTTTTTTTTTTTTGTTAAAGCTTACAAGGCTACACGAAACACTTGCCTTCTACTCTATTCTCCAGGTATTTATCCAGGTCCATCTCCCTTTTAACAGCTTCTGGAGATACCTTGGGAGCCCCTGGGAAACAGATCAAAACCACACTCATGTTGTCCCGACTTCCCTGTTGGAAGAAAAGAAAATGGAAAATTAAGATCCAAGGTTTTTCAGACAGTTGAATGTGTGGTTTCATAGAGGCAGCCGTTATGCACCAGATGATGATGGGTTTACAATACCTTGTACAAGCAGGTGTCAACGATTTCATTGCAGACCCTCTCAAGGTCGTCGGTCACCTCTAGCCTGGATCTGACGAACTCACAAAGTTCCTCGTTGGCCATGACATCCCAGATGCCGTCGCAAGCGAGCACGATAAACTCGTCGTCGCCCTCACACCGCTCTATGGCGTAGACCTCGGGCTCCGGGGACACCAGCTGCTCTGTGGGGCCCTTCCCGTGCACACACTTGTAGTCAAAGTCTCCCAGCGCCCGGGACACCGCCAAAGACCCGTTCACTCGCTGGATCATGACTGAGCCACCGGCGTTTTGGATGCGCTCCTTTTCCAGGGGGTTGCTGGGCTTGTGGTCCTGGGTGAAGAAGTGTACCGCTCCTCCCCGACTGAGGAGTCCTCGAGAGTCTCCACAGTTGATAAAGTAGACATGGCCCGGAGATATCATCACGCCTACTGCGGTCGAGCCACTGCGGTCCACGCCGTTCTTCTTCTCCGAGATGGTCCTCATGTGCTCGTCAATCTGCAGGAAGCCTGTACGGATGCCATTTTTCACACTTTCTACAGAGGGGTTCTCCTCCAGGGCACTCTGGAAGTCTGGGTTACTGGTAATGTGCTCCAGCAGGTGCTCACAGCAGTACTTGGCCACCTGGGAGCCAGCATGCCCATCATAAACAGCAAAGAAGGACCACAGATCTAGACCGTTAGCAAGGCCAACGACAGCTGTATGTGCATCCTCCATCTCTACCCGCCAGCCCTGCATACTGCTGAGTCCATAGCTCAGGCTGTTGCCATTACCATGAGCGTTGTGCTTTTCCATCTTTGGCTTGTCCAAAAATGCCCCCATTATATCCTTTTTTGGAACCTATAAAAACACATTAAAACACCAAAGTAGCGACCTTTAGTAACAGACAAACCTTACACATGACTTTACAATTTGCAACTTTGGCCATTTGTAGCCTTACAAGAAGTCATATTATTAAATTACAGAATTATATCGGCGATAATGCAATTTCCAAAAATACATTGAGCACAATATATCAGAGTTCAGTCATCCTTTTATGGTAAAAAGATTAGCATCTTGGAGCTCAGTTCAGGCACCCCGCTCAAGTCTAAAAATAGTAGAGTTGGGTTCATATTTGGCTGCATATTGGGCACTGACTGCTAGCATAGATATTAAATCAGACGGCCTTTGACCATTGTATGATATACTTGAATAGAGAATAACGAGCAACCTATTGTTATTCCTAAACGTATCAACAGATAACACCCAATTAAAGTTTAGCACACTTACATGAACTCTGATCTACTGACAGGTTAGTTAGTTAACTCAGTACAATTGTGAGGAGTGTTGGTCATTACAAACTACTTAAGTAGCTTGACGTGCGACGAACCAGGTTTACGCATTTATTTGATATACCACGGATGATATTTTAGATACTAATTGCATTGAGAACATAACCAATATAAACAAAGTAAGCCCTGGTCGTTGTGAGGCCTTGACCCTTGTCCCATCGGGCTAACTTTAAGAGGCCTCTCTCTACCTTTCATTCCCATGGCAAGGAGACCCCGCGGCCTGTTAGCTTAGCTAAGTGCTAACTACAGCTATCCAAGGTAGGTTGGCAGCATACTGATAACTTAGATTACGGAAAAATTACGCATTAATTCAAGTGGATGACTTACCAAATATCCGAACAATCGGGTTACAGCAACAGAAATTGCGACGGTTAGGAGGACTGACTGGTCGCAGATACCAACGAGGGTTCACCGAAGAGACGAGGGGTTAGCTAAGCTAGCTGGCTAGTTAGCTAGCAAACGTCTCTCAGATGCAGGGCATATAATGTGTGAAAGTGCGGAACTCCCTGTTCTGTGTGAGCCAGGGATGCATTACTTATCTCGGCTGTTAATTTAAGGGATAGCCTAACTGGTTATCTAATCAATGTTTTGGCCGGAGCTGTTGTCGCCAAATAGAGAGAAGGAGAAACGCTAGCCCCAGCCTCTCCACTTGACAGCTTGACAGCTCGCTAGCTAGCTGAGACCCAGAGCCCCGGATGTTACCGGTTGCGTACTTCAAAACATGACATCATCCTCATCCAGCTCGCAGCCCTGTTCTGCAGTCTTCGTGTGTTATGTTGTCCGGGCAACGCCACGTAATAACATGACAGAAATAACAATTAAAACACACGGAAAGATTAGTTTTGTGACGAGATAATATTCCACCCCAATGTGTTTGGTATATAGTACCAGGCTTAGCCTAAAAATAGTTGACTTCCGGTAACATTTCTGAGGTTCTTCTGGCCATGGTGCGGAATGTACCAGCTTCTCAGAACCACCGTCAGTGCTGAAGGGTCTCCCAGGGTCATCCACATATGACCCCATATTGCACCCAATTTGAAGATGCTTTATCCTTAGGCTAAATATGGCCAAAACATATCACGAAGGTAATCGTTGACGAGGGAAGAGATAATTTAATTATTTTACTGTTACAACAATTACATGCAAATGTTTTTGCATGTCTAAAAGGAGATAAAAATAACTAAAAAGCAACAACAAAATACAAAAATAGCAAGAACCATGAGAAAACGAATGTTAGCCTCACATGATACAAAAAGGATATCAGCAGTGTACCATTGCTGAATACTCTTTTATCCGACAGGAGGTTATAACAATGGGCTTGCAATGAAAAGCAAGCCCATCAATTTTCTATTTTTTATTTTGCAAGTTGCAGACCGACTCTCGACGAAAACAAAGAAGTTGCAATGCAGAAATGAAGAGGAAAATCGTTTAGTCGCATTCCCAGAAGCCGGCCCTGGATATTGAGATGGGGACGTCAAGGTTATTTTTTATTTTTACCAAAATAATGTTGTAAAGTTATTGAAAAAGCTCTTCATTGAAATCTCTTCAGTGCTACTGTTTGACAGGCAAATTAAAAGGTTTTCACCATGATATATGGATAACCCTTATACTTTGGTGCAAACTATTATAGGCCAACACGTTCAGTGCATTTTGTTAACATCAAATACCTTTGCAGTTTACGGCCGCCTTATTAGTAATGACAGTTATATACAAAATTATTTATTATGACAGGACTGACCAACTAAAGAACCACAATATTGTGTGGGTCAAATCAACATTTGTCATTGCGTAATTTGTGTTGTAGATGGCTTTTATCCTTGACCTTTTTCATACCATGGTTGTCTACAATAAGGTTATTTAATTGAAATAGTTTTTTTTAGAACGCACTGTATGTTGATGATAAATGGATGGATTAGTGTCAAATGTAACAATAAACACAAAGGCCTACCATATAATATATATCTTTTTATCTGAGATTGTTTGCCTTAAGCCTTTAATTATGCATACTTATTAATACAAAAGATAAGCTTACATAACAGATCCGACCAATTTAAAAAGCGTTGGATGTAGACAGTAAGGTAGAATCTGAATCATTAACAATTTCGAATATACATTCAAATTTAACATTATATTTTGGGGAAAAAGCCATCGACCGATCACTTATTTGGAAAAATGACCAATATGTGCTTGATTACTTCATTAAGTATTTTGATTGTGTGTGATAAATGTGTTTTACATACATAAGACGATTTATTGGAAGACGTGAATCGTTTTCTTAGTTCCTGAGCTTAATAAACAGGAAGTGACGTCTGGGTTCAGAGGTCATGTCACACCACTAGAAAGGCACTGGTACCACTAAGAAGCATAGCTAAGAAGTATCTGCTTTGATTTATTGATTAAAGATGGAGTTTAGTTTTCTATCGGCCCTCTGGTACTTTATTCCACTTTACGGAGTGATTCAAACTTTGCGCTTCATGTTTGCTGATGCTGACTTCACTTTACTTTGGGCGCGTATGTTTGGGCGCAAACCAGGTATGATAAGTTACCGTTACCGTTACATCTTGTTTTAATACTGCCCACTGTTTGAATTTACTTGATCAATTATCATATATTTTATTATATATTTGATTTTGTGATGGCTAACGTAGCTTATTACAACGTAGTAAACGTATTGAACAGCAGATATAATAAAAATCATCTTACATTGTTATTTTCTGGAGTACATTTGCATCACTGGTATACAACGCTAAATCCAATACGTCAATGAGAACTAATACACAAACAACAAACACTTACATTTGAGTTGTCTGATTGTTTTGACACGTAACACATGTGAACACATGACCCTCAGAAACCGAATTAAACGGGCTGGTGGTCTGGATCACTGGAGCGTCCAGTGGGATCGGAGAGGAGCTGGCCTATCAGCTGGCAAAGTGCGGCTCTCGGCTCATTCTCTCGGCCCGTCGTGTGGATGAGCTCAATAGAGTGAAACGACGGTGTATGGGTGAGAGACTTGACCTTTTTGTTGTAATAGCCCGTTATACCATGTTACTATAACAAGTCACACATATTCGGATGCATACAATGTATGACTGACATTATTCGTTATTCTATAAGAGTCTTCACATTTACAAGAGGAGGATGTTCTTGTTCTTCAACTGGATTTGCTGGACAGAAAATCCTTCAAGTCTAAAACGACCGCAGCTATTCAGCACTTTGGCAATGTAAGCTGTTCTGCAATTCGCATCCTTCCTCCTTCTGCACACGATTGGTGATCATTTGACAGCCTGATCACTTTTTTAATTTAAGTTTAAATGGTGTCATAACGCAGTCATAACTTCCTTATTCTATTGTAAACAATTTCAGATTGATATCCTGATTAACAATGGTGGCCGTAGCCAGCGGTCTCTGTGCTTGGAGACCAGCGATGACGTTTATCATTCCTTGATGGAGCTCAACTTCCTCGGTACCATCTCACTCACCAAGCAAGTGTTGCCTCACATGATGCAACGAGGGACGGGCAGCGTTGTGACCGTGAGCAGCGTCGCTGGCCTCATCGGGGCTCCCCTGAGAGGGGGATATTCAGCCAGCAAACATGCTCTTCAGGTATCTGGAGCGTTTTGGGTTGTAAATATTGAGCTGGATGATTCATGTTGTTTTGTCCCGTCTGGTTGGCCCTTGTAATGACATTTGTAATCTCAGTTTAAACTGTAGTACTATGCCAGTTGAGGAGATAACAGCACCTTATGATCACGGTGACACTTCACCACATCACTATTGAATCGGTGCAGTAAAAAATGATGCTGATCCTGTCAAACGATCATCACCTGATGGTGGGGGAGTTGGGTCAGATGGTCGGGGGGAAAAGACGGTCAGACAGACCTGGTCGAGCACATGTGGAGGTTTTGCAGGGCATGCCTGGTGGAGTGGAGGATTCAACTCAGAATGAGCTCTCCTCTCCAAGTGAACTTCTCCCGCCTCCCAGATGTTGTCCTCATGGAGCCTGAATGGACCCTGGTGTAGACCCCAGCTGTGGAATCAGGCAGAAGGTCATGTGTGGCTGTATAGCAGCCGTACAACTAGGGAGGGACAATATTGAGAACCAATTATCAACATGGTAGCCAATACCGAGACATTTGAATGGTATTGCCATTCTACATGTATCCTTCTCCCAGTTGGGTTCACCCAGTATACCAGAAGGTCTCCTCCATGGAGGAGAGCCATCTGGTAAGTAGCCTCTTTTAGAGGGGTACCAGACACACAGGAGAACCCTGGGGCAGACCCAGGAAGGGCTGGAGGGATCATCTCTCATTCATGTGAGCTTGGTCTCATAAATCTCCTTGGCCAGGATGACCGTGTGCAATACTGCTGCATTTGATAAACACGACCTGGGTTACCTGCAGTTTTAGTACTAGCTGTGAAATGAGCTGATTGTTAACTCGTTGTCTGTAGGGCTTCTTCAACTGCCTTCGCACTGAGCTGACGGACTATCCCAACATACTAATCAGCAACGTGTGTCCGGGGCCGGTGCAGTCAAAGGTCGTCGACAATTGCTTCACAGAAGAGCTGGACAAGGTAATTATGGGATGTGGTTCCAGGCTATGCCATATGGACACAATATTTTGGTGTTTTTTTTGCATATTGATGATTCCTTTTTTAATTATTTGTAAAAAATAATTGGAATGATTGTATTTTGTTTTTCTATTTGAATAAAATCAAAATATTGTTATGGTGAAGCTGGCAAAATAAGGGACTAAAAAAAGAATAATACCTGAAAAATGAACAAAATGAAATAAAGAACACAAGAACACAAAGTCTTGTGATTCCCCTTTTCCCTCCGTAAGGCGATGGTCCACGTGGAGGACCAGCAGCACAAGATGAGCACCAGCCGCTGCGTGCGTTGGGTTCTGGTGGGCATGGCCAATCAGGTCAAGGAGATGTGGATATCCGACCACCCGGCTCTCCTCTTCTGCTACCTGTGGCAGTATGCCCCGACATGGGCTTGGTTCTTCACCGCTGTGTTGGGCAGAAAAATGGTGCAAAATTTTAAAGCTGGTTTGGTAGGTATCCTTCACAATAACAACGTACACTCAGTTTTCCTCCCTTAATATTTTAAAATATTCAAATGATATCCTAGAAATACAACACTTTAAATAAGAGGTATGTTCTGAGGATCATGGGCTCTGTGATGGGGCGGGGCACAGGGCAGCCTGGCAGACTGTTAAGAGCGGTGTGGCAACACGTTGGCTCATCTGTCGGTGATCTTGCGCTAGTCTGTTGCGTATAAGAAGGGGTTGTTGCATGAAGGTGCACTCACTTGAGACGCGGTGGGACTGCATCACTCTGACAGCGCACTTGGCTCATCCCAGCGGCCATGCCTGCCCACCGGGTCTGGTGGCCTCTGCTGGGCAGAGACCGCTGATGGGAGGCAGGAAGGTCACAGGCAAACAGGCTTCTTTAGTGTCACAGGACCCCATGCCCAAGTTGGATTGCTGGGAACTCAATAAATAAATACTAAATCCACTTCAGTGGTGAAAAGTTTAGAAGTGAAAAACTCACCTCCACGAATCAACGAGGAGCAAATTCATATTGCATTTGGAAAGCACAGAAAGCAACCACACATACAATAGTTAGCCAAAATATTACTCCTATAGATGCAGCTCTCGAGGTCTTTTGTGAATAATGACGGACTTACAATGTAACACAATGGAGAGGTTTCCTTTATAAATATTTTGGGGGTATAATTTGTGAACATTTTATTTTGCAGGATGTCGACCGTTTGCACTTGACAAAACCAAAGGCCAGCTGAAAAGTGACGATGAAGAGGAAAAGTGTTTTAGTGGCGTCTCTAAACGCATGCCCTGGACATTGAGATGGGGACGCCAAGGTCCTTCAACTGAATGAAAGACTCCGAGCTCTCCACACTGGAGGCTCTCCATTGCTGAAATTGGGATAATCCTAAGAAAGCCCTTAGTGATAAATACTATAATATACAAGTGCAGTTCTTCCAACAGCAACGCTAGTTATTCCGAATTTTTTAGTTATTTACTATCATAAGAAACACCTTTTCTATTGACACACAAGGTTTTTGGGGTTATTTTTAATACCAATCCCTAGATCAATGAACTGAATTACAGAAGTGATTTTGTCAGCGAATGAAATTATCTTCACTTGTAAACAAGTTAAATGTAAACCTATGGCACACGTCCTTAAATGGTAGGCGTATTTTTCTGAAAAATATTTCAGAGAAACAAAGAACTCAATTATGTTAATTATGTTGGCATTATAGTGAATTTAATTTGAGTGAATAAAAAATGAATAAAATAATAAAAAAGATTGCAACTAATTAAAAAAAAAAGACTTCAGTGTTTGAATCAATATATATGAAGTTGAACATCAATATTTTTCACGAAGAGTTAAATAACGCTGCAGTGAGATCATTCCAAGTAAAGTTACAAATGCTCATTCTCTTACATTCTGAAATATACTTTTTGTTTAAATCAAATTAAAGTTGCCGTTTCGAAATTATGGGAGAGTATGGCGTCGATCAAATAACTTGTTTTAAGATTTGGTTTTCTAAACACTAAAACCAGACGACATCAAAGTCCATGTGGGCCAGTGACCGCAGGAGTCTGTAGCATGCTGGTGCATCATGTTAGCTACAGACGAGTCTCATAAAATGTTTACCGCTTAAGGTTCATTTTACCTGTACTGACCTTGCCTCAGTCTGTTGTGTTTAAGGAGGGTGTTGCCTGACTCCGACAGTGGCCCTACATCCCAGTGTGTCTGGTGGCTATACTGGGACATTGATGATGAGTCAACTGTTCCAGCAGACATTTTCAGTGTCACAGGGAAACTCAAATCAAATTGGGTTGAAAAGAAGAAATACTATTTGGGTATGTGGCATGCAGAAGAGAAAAACGAATTTCCATGAGTGAATTAGAAGCTCATTCATTTGGAAAGCAATCCCACCGTAATATTAAGCCTATTTCTAGATGCCGTTCATGTAGAGGTATTTTGTGAAAATATTTGCAAGCTTGGTCACCTTCCTTCAATAGTCCGCTATGGTTCAATTAACATTCCATCTGTAGCGGATGTAATACAAATTTGGGTCTTTGGTTGTC
>OMKX01078070.1:0-20628 GCA_900302425.1 Brosme brosme
ACTGCCCTTTTCCCATCAGGGGGTCATGTACATGGTTACCAGCCAGGGAGCTTCATCTGTGTTAATCCACTGTGGTTTTGTGCAGACAAAACGTAGTGCTGTGGCAGAGGTCTTGTCTGCTCTGCCTACACTATATCAATCCCACTTTAGTCATACCTAGTCTATATATCGTATTCCCCGACATTAGAGGTGATGCGGTTCTTCTCGCTGTAGCTGATGCAAGGGCAGTTAGATTGCGGCATAATTCACAATACTAAAGTCCAGGCTACCTCCATTTTCTCTCCCATAGGACAGATTTAGGGACATTCTTTGCCGGCCACATCAGCAGTCACTAGGGTTGTGCAGAAATCGTTTAAATGAAAATAAAGGGTTCTTTGTGGCTGTAATGATCGCAGAGTCTGTGATATTGATCCCACACCAGCAAGTTCCCTTAATTGGGCCTCCAATAAGAACATTGCATTGCACTCAATTTAAACAGCATTCTGAGATCAAGATTTGAAGCTGGAACCGGCCATATTCAGGGAGTATAGATCATTTCAACTGCGAGACATAAACGGTTCCATTTTTCCCGCTCCCTCCCTCACACGTTCAACTGAGTCCCAATAGGGGATCGAGGCGATCATACTTTAGTGGACAAGGATGGCAGCAAGTATGCTGAGTGACCCAAAAAAGAATTTGAAAAAAGAAAAGAAAATAGCAGACAGATTCAGGGCTCTACACTGACTTTGGAGTCAAAAAAAGACTCTTACAATAGAGAAAGGTTATATTTGGCTGCTGCCATTTCTATTTAAGAAATAAATGAACAATGGATAGACAAAAACAAAGCGTAACACTCTGTACCAGTGCTCATCATAATTCTCCAACAGATGTTAACACAGAACCGCAGATCACAACCATTTCTTTGGTCCAGGAGCTTTTGTAGCTTGGACGCCTGGACCGTTTGCTGGATATCAATTTTCCAACAAAGCTTGAATTCTTAATGCGATTATGTGTGCATTCTTTTATGCAACAAACCCGTTCCGGGTTTTTGCTTAGGCTTAACACAAACAGACAGAGGGAAACGTGGGTTATTTTGCAGCTGCCACTGATGTTCAGGTGTAAATGTGTTATAAGCTTTACATCAGGTCCTGACATTCCTGCTTATAATCTGAATTTAAGTTTTGGACATTACAGATACTTATCGAAAGGGGGAATAATTACAATGTGTGGAAAAATCACTGCGTTGATATTCGGTTTCTCACCAGTCACCAAGAAGCGCAGTATTATCATTAATTTAGTCTCTCCAGGTGAAATAAAGTCCCTGGAGTTTGTGTTTTGTTTGTTGATGAGCCCCAACATCGTCAGCCTCAACTCCTGGCATAACGGAAGTGTAAGCACCCGGTATCTACCGCTGCAATAGCCACATACGGCTTCACGTCACTGCTCATTCCAGGGAAGTGAACTTCCCAGTTTCAGAATGTTATCTTGTAATTATTTTGCTAGCAGTAGCCAGTTGCAAATGTAGTACAGAATAATAATAAGGGGAAAGAAGAGTAAAATCTTATTTTTCTATGAAAAACTATTTATAAATTATAATAAAAAATGTCGGAGCAAGGGTGGTTCCATTATGTAAAGGTTGCCATTCAGAATACGCAAAACTATGTATGATGTGTTATAGCCTTCCACCTGGCTACTCGCTGCATAGTTTTCAAAACCTTTTGTCATGACAAAAGAATTGCCAGAATTGTCCTCATTTATTCAGAAAAAAAATCTCTTGAGATACATTGGAGGGCAACTACATTTCCATGTATAAACTCTGCCAAATGTGTGTGGAATGGAGCCTCATTGCAGTTCCTGCATCCCATTAACATTAGCCTTTATAGCAGTTTTTTAAGTTTATTGGTTTAACAATCAGGGAGCACCATGGTCACTCTGTGCTGATTCTGAGCACTGAACCTAAGGTACCTACTGATACATAGGATAGGATATCGCAATCCTATTTTATATCAACCCAACAGCCTTTACCTATTTTGGAGTAATCAATTAGAAGAATGGACGTATTGTTTTCTTTATGTACCATAAAGATCCTATGCTATTTGCCACATCAAATATTAATACCCATGATTCAAATACCTTGATGTAGAATTTTGCATTGGAAATGCATCGTTGACATGACAATATTTGAACTAGTGTGCATCCATCTAGTGGAGTTACATAGTCCTGATGAGCAATGTTGTGTCTATTCAGAATCTGTTTTTGTAAATTATTTCACACCAATGCCCTTTGTGAATATGAGTTACTTAAGTGTACTCCTCGAAATGGCAAATTTAATGACCAATGACCTTGAGCATGAACTATTCTACAGAGCCTGGTCGGCTTTCTAAAAAGCCTTACATCAATTAAAGTGCATATTCTGAGTCTTTGAATTAAATTAAATATGAAATGCGTACATTTTGAAATAACTTTTGGGGATTGAACAACAAAATGTAATAAATATATACATACATTTATACATTAATCTTTGAATTATTATCATTTCACTGTTACTTTCTTATTTTGCACTGCCTGTAGGGGAATTGTTGGGGGTGGAAAATCCTTTTGTAAAAAACCCTGTGCAAAAAAAATTATTACCAACAAAACTAAAAACAATAAAATGTGATACGTTCAGTCAATAATGAAAAAGCATCAGCTTTTTGATTACTCTGATGGCCTTGTTTTTAAGACCAATGGGCATTTAGTCCAATCATAGTTATGCTACTGCTACTTTGATTAAACTTCAGATCAGCTGGCAGCACTTCATATGGCCGTGCTCAAAAATTAAAGAACCACACTCTAGAGGTCTAAATTATAGATAACAACCAGACACTATTTCTGTTATAGACATATGGGGTTGAGAACCCTCTTGGTCACCCTTTGCTATCTCTGATGTTTTACTATGAAATTACAGTTTTCTTAAATAAATCCATTTTGCGTATGTCCTCAAATGTATACAGCTAACGGCAAGGCGAGGCTCAGATTTACAGCCATGGTTAATTTCAGCAGTGAGCTGCCGCAACACGTTGAGATATCAATATTCTGACTGTGACGAGCCAGTGGGAGGAGGGTATGGATGCAAGGGGGAGGGGGAAGACCGAGGTGCGCACATGCAGCGCGTACGAGGTAGAGAGCAAGTTACTGAGCAGGGGAGTGTGTCTGTGTGTATGAGAGAGGAGGGGAGAGAAAGAGAGGGAGAGAGAGAGAAACGGCACTGATGATCGACGCCAGGCTGCCACCACTCTGTAGCATTGAGTGGCTGCAACAAAAAGCACAGAATAACATCCACGACTCTGTGCTCTGCTTTTTTCCCCCTCTTCTCCTGCGTCTCTGCTTGCGGACGAGCACTCCGCACATTGCGCTGCAGAGGCGGTGCCGAGACTGAGCTGGCGAGAGAAACGGGGTCTCTGGCATCAACAAGTTAGGGTTTAAGGGACCTGAAGCCATGAAAGGGGAACACTTGATCGTCAATTAGGCAACTGATTTGACATTGTTGCCGTGGAATTGAGTGAAGGATTTAAAAAGAAGAAAGGAAAAGGGGGTTCTTTTCACCGGGGTATTTTTGGATGCAAGCGACCAACTTGAAGACGGAAAAAAGGATTCCTTTTAGAAATGGCAAAGGCAAAGCAGACATCGGATCTAAACTAAAACACGGAAAAAACAAAATCAAGTGGAATAACAACATTTTGAGGAAATGGAATTTCCGATTTTGTTTTTACTGGAAGGGCTCTCTACTGCTTTATTAAAAAAGAGGCTGAATTATTTTGTGTTCACTCAAAAGGGTTTTCTCCTTATGGAATTTTGTTCCATCTGGCTGCTCCAAGAGTCTGCGGATAAAGACAGTTGAATGCAGCCTCCAATGTGCACAAAAGAATGGGTAAGTTAGTCCCTTTATCTGGCAAATCTGGACCTGAATAGGGGGCAAGAGTAAAAGAGAGCGAGGCTGAAGACTAAAAGGCTATTGAGCCCAGCCCGTGTACGGCATTTGTCCTTCATCTTCCCTATTCATTAGCATTCATTTTAAATGTATACATTTCTAATGAGCTATGATATGCGTTTCATAACGGACGGTTATATCTACGATGAGGATTCATACTTTTTGCAATTGATTTTAAAAATGTGGAACTTAAAAAAATGTAATTGTAATATTTAAGCAAAAATGAATTGAGCAAGAAAAGAAAAAAAAGCATACAATATGTCATAATAGCCACTAAGACGTCATTGAAGGTGAACAAACTAAACGGGTCATGTTAAGTGATTTTCTATCAGCTCACTAAGATACAAAAATGTTCCTAGTTACAGAAAAAAACATGTATAGCGACTGAATATTCTCATTTGATTCGATTAAGAAAGTCTGTAGTTCACAGCGCATTGAAGAAAAAACGCAGGGAGACAAGAGCATGTTGCCATGCATCAGCAATAAGACCTCTGCAGAGATTTGCTTTCCCACCTCAGTTCATTTTAATCTTTGAACCCACCCAGGTTTCCATTCAAGGTGGCCATTGGTGGGACCCGCACCAACGGCACTCTGTCTATGTCTGATCAGCATGCTGCTACTGTGTCTGCTGCCTCCTGCGTCGTGCACAACCTGCCCTCAGAAATGCCGCTGTGAGGACCTGCAGTTCTACTGCGACACGCAGGGGCTCCAAGCGCCCCCAGATGGCGTGGACAAGGGGGCCTTGGGGCTGTCTCTACGCCACAACAGCATCAGCGAGCTCAGCCCTGACCAATTCTACGGCTTCAGTCAGCTCACCTGGCTACATCTAGACCACAACCAGATCACCACAGTTCAAGAGGACGCCTTTCAGGGGCTCTACAAACTCAAGGACCTCAACCTGAGTTCCAATCGCATCACCAAGTTGCCCAACACAACCTTCATTCACCTCATCAACCTGCAAATATTGGACCTATCCTTTAATCAGATGACTGCATTGGAACCAGAACTATTTCATGGACTAAGGAAGCTCCAGATTCTCCATCTGCGCTCCAACTCACTCCGTACCACACCTGTACGGGCCTTCTGGGACTGCCGCAGCCTGGAGTATCTGGGCCTGAGCAACAACCGTCTCCGGAGCTTGGCCAGGAACGGCTTTGCTGGGCTCATTAAGCTCAGAGAGCTGCATTTGGAACACAATCAGCTAACCAAGATCAACCTAGCCCATTTCCCTCGCCTGGTTGCCCTTCAATCTCTTCATTTACAGTGGAATAAGATCAACAACCTGACCTGTGGCATGGAGTGGACATGGACAACTTTAGAAAAGCTGGACTTAACCGGGAATGAGATTCGTGTCCTAACACCTGACGTGTTTGAAACATTGCCAAACTTAAAGATTTTGCTTCTGGATAACAACAAACTGAGCAGTCTGGATCCACTGGTCATGGATATGTGGCAGTCACTGGGTACCATTGGTTTGTCTAGTAACCTTTGGGAATGTACCAAAAGGATCTGCTCTCTGGCCACATGGCTGAGTACCTTCAAGGGGAGGTGGGAACATTCAATCCTTTGCCATAGTCCAGAATATGCCCAGGGTGAGGAGATACTAGATGCAGTGTATGGATTCCAGCTGTGCCATAACTTTTCAGCACCAGTTGTACAGACCATTAGCACCACCACAGAGGCCCCTACAACCCCAGAGGTCACAAGCTCACTTTTCGGAATAATGCAGCAGACAGCCACACAGGACTATGCAGAGGATTTTGGGAGCTTTACCACGTTTACCACAACGACGACGACAACTACTAAAACACCACGCACTGCTCTGGCAACCACCACTACCATGGAAGAGGCAGCGGTCACAGATGACTTTGAAACAGACAATACTGTCCTCACCCAAAGGGTTATCATTGGAACTATGGCCCTCCTATTTTCATTCTTCTTCATTATTGTCATTGTGTACATCTCACGTAAGTGCTGCCCTCCAACTCTGCGCCGGATACGCCACTGCTCGGCTATTCAGAACCGCAGACAGATGAGAACCCAGCAGCGACAGCCTATGGCAGATCTTGCCACACAGGTACCCTATAATGAATATGAGCCCAGCCATGAAGAAGGAGCCCTCGTCATCATCAACGGTTATGGGCAGTGCAAGTGTCAGCAACTGCCTTATAAAGAGTGTGAAGTATGAACTCTTATTTATTCCTAGAGCATATGGTTTGCCATTTGACCATTTCAGATGATACAGGGTTTGTTTGTTTTTATTTCCAGTTTATATAAATATATATATACAAACATAATTTCTACAAGTACATTTTGAGATTATGAGAGCTGTTGAATGAGGAAAATAGTGGGGTTGGATTTGACAGTTATAGGACGATGTAGAAATGTTCACAAATTTATTTTTCTATGAATGCAGAGTTGTTCATATCAGGCAGGGGCAATCACTTTGAATGGGAAACTAAACTGTGAGATTTGTCTCCTCATTGTCAATATATTGTGCAGCACAGAGTGGATAATTAGCCAGAAGGCCCTCTGCTAAATGAAGATTTAGTGGGGAAAGATTAATATACAGAAAATTGTGTTTTTCATATAAAAAGTTACCAAATAGACTCTTTGATGAAGTTTATATAATGCACCAGACACAACAATTTGATAGATAAATCAAATGAGTATATGTTTCCTTCGTTATGAACCGATTTGGTTTGAAAATAATTAAAAATGAAAAGTCACTGTCAGGTTCCCTCTCAATTTGGATCCCTTCAACTTTTATTCTGAGAAATTGTGTTAAAATGAAAGAGCCATGTTCAGTTATATGGTTATATTCTTAATTAATTCATGTTTATATGTTTAAGTACAAAAAATGTCCATGCACCATTTGTACAAAGGTTGATGGATAATTTATCAAAATTACTGTTAAATGGTTCATTGGCTCCAGACACTCACACTGTGACTATTATTGCCAAACAAATTAGCCCACAAACCATTGTTTACTTGCAATCCAATATATATAAATATTTATATTTTACTATTCAATTACTAAAGAGCAGAAGTTAAACGGTTTCAAACTTAAGATTGTGTTTTCCCTGGGGCCCAGTAGAACATCCTCTTCATTAATTGGACCTGACAAGCTCAAGATTGAATCAATTAAGGCCAAATAAAAAATGATATGTCCAACATGTCACCCACCCCAGTGATGAGTTATGTTATCGGATCGCTCAAAAGTTGTTGTAGACACACGCTTCATCAGTCAAGAGCATCGCTGAAATATTCGCTTCAAAAAATCTTAATGAATTCATCAAAGAGGGTTTTGGCTGTAAAATAAAAATACAACAGAAAAAGAGCCAGTCGACAGTGCAGTTGAAACTTGGGTTGATGGAGCAAAATTAGCCCCTGTGATAAGCAAACAGTGAGCCTGGGTCAGGACACATTTGTATGCAGCAGGGCGAGGACGTGCATTAGCATCAGACCAAAGCCGCTGCAGCAGCTCCGCAGCTCTTTGTGTTCGGCTGGGTTGTGGGGGCAGGGTGGAAGAGAGGAAGCGAGCAGAGGTGATGGGATGGCGAAGAGGGCCGACTATAGGCTAGTATCTAGGTTTATCTAAGCCAGTGAATGCCCTTCCTGTCAAGTAATGGTATTCCATTAGGCCAACAGTAGTGTGAAAAGGCTAGATGAAATGAAGAACATTGCCCCGACAGTACGGCAAAGAGCATTCAAAAATAAGATTGAGAGTGGAACATGGGTCTTTTGTTTTTGCTACCAGTTCAAATAAAAAAAAAGAGGTTGAGGTAGCATTGTTGTGATGTCCTATATTAAGAGTATGAAATAGTTCCAACACCGAGTTTAGCTTTTGGATTCATTTCAACAAATGATTTATATCATATTAAATAAAAAGCTACTTGAGGAGTTGGTCCAACATTTCTGTCTGTAAGCAATCATAAAGCAAACATTGGCAGGTGCTCCTGATGGCTCTGCAAGATGTCATCTGTAGGAAGCATGACTTTCTACAGAATTTGCATTATTTAGACTTGCCTTTTCAAAACAATATTATCAATTCATTTCATCATGTTACCTAGAAGGCTAGCAAGTTCCTAGCAAATGAATCAGAGGGAGAACTGAAAGATTATACACATACATCTTTAATAACTGTAGCAATTTAGATCCTGACAATAACACCATACTGTAAAAGGCCAACTGTCAGTGTATACCAAAATCAATTGTATTACTTTCTTAAAACCCAAGGGACACTGACTACATTATTCACCAAATGCTATGATCCCATTTGTTTTTACTTCCTTCTCTATCGCAGTTGATCACAATTGCCCTTCAAATCAGTCTTGCATGTTCAAAGTCAGCACAGAGTTATTTTTATCTTAATGTAATTCAGCAAACACTGTTGAGAAGCCTTGTTTTTGATAGTGGGAAGGAATGGGGATGTGTGGATTTTTTAATGTTCTGTCAAATCACTTGACATTTCACTGTTTAAGATAAAGCTTGTACCAAGTGACAAAAAAAATCCACACAATTTGTAGAAATATGCATCCCTTTGCACTCTGGCTCTTTGTCAACTGTTTTCGGTTCTTGTCATACTCTTGCCCTGTTCCCTTTCCTGCCTAAATAGAAAAGAAAAAAACCACCCCCTTTCTCTTCCCCCAACCTCTTTGTGCAAAATGAATGCTTTTCTCCTCCCTGTTCCTTTTGTATTGTAAAATGTAAAATTTCATATCTGTAAAGTGGATAAGATGTGGCAAACAAAAAAAAAGTCTTACCCCTCCCCCATCCCTTCAAAACATATATTTTTTAAATAAAATGACTACAACTTACTGAGTGTTTGCTTCCTGGTGGATGCGTACAAGTAGGGGTTACGGATAAGCAAACGATTACTTTGAATAAGAGCAATGGTTAAAAGGACTTTCAAATAGGCCACTTTGAAGTTTTCATTTCTATTTCATACAATGTCCCATTCAGTCAAATGTGTAGAATATCAATCGTTTAGTTTCTAAAACTGTAGACATGACCATTAAATGCAGAAACATAATTGAAACTTTGTTGAAAGATGAAGACAATAGATCAAGCAGGAAATGGTTGGGCAGTGGATTCTGGCTCTGTTCTACTTCTCTTCAATACTGAGAAGCAAACATCAAATATCAATACCGTTCAAGCACTGTCCTGCCCTGACAAACTAAAATAACATGCTGCCTGAATTATTCTCATCAAATGGAGGGACATTTGCGCGAGCCATCCCAAGCCCTAAGGCTTCAATGGTGCTGCAGGAACCATGAGAAATGATTGACAGTGGTTGAAAATGATTATCTAAACCACTGACTCATGATATAAACAAAATGGCAATGAGAAGAATTACCTCAGAGTTTTGCTGGAGGCCAACTCATCCTATTAAAGTGTATTTTTCTTGATGCTGGGAATGAAGACCTTTCAGAATGTGCATACAAGGTTGGCCCAATTCAAATACAGAGGTTGTTCCTAAGTGCTTCAGATGGCTCAACTGTTACCGTAAAAAGCCACTGGAGTGCTACAGATTTGAAATTGTAGCACATATAAACTCAATTTTAAATGCAATGTTTTTATTATTTAAAAAAGTTATGAAGATTGTGAATGTATTTTGAAGAGTTAAGTTTCTCTGATTATCAAAATCAGGGAAAACATGTCTGCAACACAGGGTTTTGGTGGCAATGTCATCAATGTCATTCAAATTATAGTCCCTCAACAGCTATGACAGATCTCAGACAGATCTCAATTGTTGATACAAGTTCTAAACTTGCATCCCAATAGCAATAAACGTACTGTGGGCCAGTTGATTTGTTTCACATACAGTGAAAAATACAAACATAGGCTAAGATCTCCACGTGTCCGCAATGACTAACCACACAGATAATTTGATATTAAAGTTAATGCCAAAGTGTGGAAACTTTCAACACTAGTTGAAATTCAACACAAGTGTTGCACTTTGTATTTACAACAGAGAAAAATTGTCTAATGACAAACAAGATAGGGCAATAACACATTCAATTGTGTTAAAGATTCCTCTTCTGTTCTGTCGTTTTTGTTTTCAAAAGGAGAATTGTGTTAAATGATCTGGCAACTGGTTGTTAACAGGGTGAGTAGACCCTAGTAAGTGTAAATTACAATAAGATCGCAATACATTCATGGGTAAATTCTATTTCTGACATCAAAGCTACACAAAAACCAGCCTGTGCATGTATAATTAGTAATCGATCAGTTTAATTTGAACAATATCTTCAAGGATTTCATGGTCAGACTCAAACTTAGACCCTTCAAATAACTGTTCACAGCTGAGTTTATGCTTTGGTCCTGCCTAAAATGTAAGCATAGACAAACATGGTTGAGTACACGATATAAATGCAGGAAAGTTTAATTACAATAGAAAAAAGACAACATGATGCTCTTTACCATTTTAGTTGAACCAGTCAAAGCTTGGTTTGCATGGTTGTGCTTTGTTATTCAAAACGATTAACTGTTGAATTGGGTAGTACAACTTTTAGGGTGGATTGCCATTTACCTTAGTTGCTTTGGACATGGAAATGTCCATAAATTTAGAACAGACTTAGTGATCTAAACAAAACACAGCATCATGGGGAAGGCTACAAATTGCAGCTGTAAAAGGTTGATTTGTAAAGTATGAAAAATCTAAGAATCATGCAAAAGTGTAAGTGATTTTGGTATTTCAGGCTGGCAAATCTGCATTTTGTGCATTTGTCCTTTTTTCCTTATGGCAAGAAAATGTGGTACTTAATAAAAAAACTTTATGGGCATAAAGTATCATGAATTTAACTTGGGACTTTATAGCCATGTAATAATGACATCACAACAACACTGACACAAGAACCATAACATTATTTTCCGTAGCGCCCCTCCTGACCACAGAAAACAATCTACAGTATATAGCTGTTGCATTCATTTCCTTCCATTCAATGCCTTTGCTCCGCAATGAACAAAAAATGTGACAAAGGGAATAATGACATGGGTATCTAAAGTGCTTATTATGAACAGAGAAACAAGTCTATATTGTTTATCAAGTGGAAAAAGGGTTTCCTAACAGCTAATTAGCCTCAAGATTAAGCTCATTCCTTAATTTGTTTTGAAGGATCATTTTCCTCTATGAAGAGTTCACTTTATCTTTTTAGAATGGATACTATAAAATGTACATGGCCCATATAGCGGTGGACATACACATTTCAATAAATTGGTTAAATTAAACAGGCAACCGTGTTTCTCTATAAAAAAAAAAGGTCCATAAAACAAAAGGAAGGAGAAACTTGTTATAAATGTCAATTCATTATAATGATTAACTTGATTTTGCATTATTTACTATATAAATGGTAATTTGTCATTCCAATCTCACCATATACATTTTTGATATAAATAGAGCCATTATGTAAATTAAGTAGACTGGAAATATCCGTCATGGAATATACTGTGGCCATTAAAAATGAAAAAAAAAAAAAGCAGTGAGTGAGAGACAGACAGACGCCCATCTATCTTCCCACCCATCTATCTATCTGGTATATTTTCCTTCAAATCCAAGAATAATCTGCAAATGAAGAAAACCCCAAAAAGAATGATTGTCATAATCATTTGTAATTGAAATTTCCAATTACAAACTGGAAATACAAATTAAACTCTGGAGAGGGTAGACCCGGAAAGCCCATAATTGTATCCATTTTAGGAAAAGTTAAATTGAACAATTAGTGCTAATAAGGCCAAGGCACAGATGTGGAATTCATTTGAACCTTATGCTGGGTACACACTACAGGATAAGAAGCCAGATTTTGAGCCCGATTTGCCCCTTCCGACTCTGGTCAGAAAACACTTTGCTGCAGATTTTTATGTACGATTATCCAGTGTTATGTGGGGTATGTTAACATTGGATTTACTTCCCCAAACCTGATAGGGGAAGTAACGAAAGTGTGATTTTCTCGCCGTCTCCATGGCTTTGTCTTTAGTTCTTCAGTAGTTCATCAGGATGTCCACCATGTTTGTTTACGCTAAAGACATGTTTTTGATTGCCAGAAAGCATTTGTGATTTGCAGGGGTTTCAGTTATCAGAATAAGGACTGGATTGTTGGGGAATGGAATTGGTTTGCGTCTGGTGTGCGGTGTTGGCAAAATCGATGCCGTCCACACATCTAACAAGCAAACAATTAAATATATCTTCATCCATAGTAATCCAAGTGTTAGTTTTCTCGTTCTCTAAATTTGAAACAATTGTCTGGCGTGTGCCAGGCTTTAAGAGCTGCCCATCTGTGAATTCTGTAGGATCACCAAATAATGGAATAAAGACCAGTCTATATCCACTGTGTCCAAGTGTGTGAGAATGAGGTGTGCACGTTTGAGATGTTCCCTCTTCCTCAGCACAACACATTCTGCCATCTCTGAAACCAGAGGTTTTCATATTTAAGCAATGCAAACATTGTTGATATCTTGTCTCTGGCAACCCATGGCGGTTACCTCACTAGGGCTCCAAATAAATGCTTTTCCAAGGACAACTTTGCCAGATATTTCACAGGAAGTTAAAAAATTGCATCAATAATGCCAATGCTGAGAGGGTACATTTTGTTCCCTTCATAGTCTAACACTATTAACACAGACCTGCATTACTTCTAATACATCAGGTCGATTTGACACAAAAACGATGTCAGTATTAAAAACGCTGCACATTTGAACATTCCAAATAACAACCATCTCTGGTTTTAGAAGCACTGCATAGGATTCTCTAATGTGGTGCCTCTAGCCATTTAAACAAGTGAGTAAGCAAAATGTAAAATTGCCATTAATTTCTCATTTACCTTCCCTGCAAGCATAGTAGCCTGATATTTTAGTCAAAATATCAACTGTTTGTAAGCCAAGGTTAACATAGTGCTGAGCATGAGCAACAGCTCACCTAAAACTGCCTGTAAAATGTCATGTCACCGTCTTGTCAGGGTCATAACTTCATCACCTTTCGTCTATGGAACAGTGTTCACTTTGGAGCCAAAAGAGAAGGCACATAAGGTAAATGTGTTAATGTTTGTTCGCACAGATAATCTCAGATAATCTTGTAGTGCTATTTAGACAAAAAACGAATATCAAGAAAAAAAACATTGGCCACTGTCCTTCAGAGGAGAAATTGTGCATTATTTGAAAGGGGTCAGAGATTAATGTGAGTTATCGGTGTGATGGCTGGGTTTGCATGATAATGAAGGTCACTTAATGCGTGTTGTCCCTTCCATCATTTAACCCCTGCTTCTCAAGGTCAGCATGTTTAGACACTCACATCGACCATACACGGTGACATTAGCATTAGATGTGCAAGCATGACGGTGCCTAGCATTTCATATTGAGATGTCATGTCCTAGTGAGTAAGCTAGATAGATATCAGATAGCTCAGATATTGGACATTAATTTATATCTGAGAAAAATAAGAAGAAAAAGAAAATATAAAGGTATAAAAAAGTAATACAAAATGGTCCAACACTATTTTGGGACATCTGCTGGTCTGGAAGTCAAATAGTGACACTGTGGCAAAATGATTAAAAACATGTATTTATTAATAAAATGTCTACCCAAGTGTCCCCTGCAAGACAAGCCGATACATACGAACTAGAATGGGGTGAAACAATGCCACTTCTTTCTTTCCAAGTTAGATATGTTTAAATAGAAATATAACATGTGCTGAAGAACAAAACTACAATGTTCCCAGCTACCAAGTGTAGGCGTTTTGACGCCAAACCAGCCAGTATTCCAGACATCAATTTTGGAAGCAATGAGCCAAGCAGAAAACAAAGCTGAAATCCTATTAGTTCACATCAAGAGACCTGAGGTGACATTTGTACTGAGCACTAGCAACAAGGGATCTGCCAAGCTGTGGAAGAAGAGAATTACCACATAAATGAATATAGAGTTACTTTCATTTTTCCCTCCAATCAATAGTGAACACTGCCATTTCTCTTCTCTTCATAACCTTTGTTGGTGTGCTTTATATATAAATCGGGCAAGGCCTAGTGTCCCAAATGTGCAGCGACCATTGACCTTCAAATTTGTTTCAAGTCTCCCTGACCGGCCCTGCTAAAGGGATTAGGAAAACAATATCCAACACCCATTGTCGAGACCAAAACGAAACTGGGGAAGGATTGTACGGTTGTACAAATCCAAATTATAGAATGTTGTAAGTTAAGTTACAATGTTGTTGATTGTAACTAAACATCTCTATGCCACACTACTGAAACGGTTATTATAGTAGTATTTTAATGCAGTTGAAGATTCTGTAGAGACAAAGTCTACATCTTTGGCTAAAGTAGCTTTATTCCTGCCGAATCATTTGTATTCTACCGAGTGTAAGGAATATTTTTGCAATGCTATCCTTTAGGCCATTTGTACAGCGATATGTGTTTTCCAAGACAATAAAGGCTATTGTCTTGAACCATTATGGAGTTCACCAATCCACTATTCTTTGAATGAGTGAATTTATTCATGACTGTTGCTTTCATGACAGCTATGTCTCACAGTTTTCACTCACCTTCCAGTCTTTCAATGTTTCACCTTAATGTCAGATTTTTGCTAAACTGGGCTTGGTGAAATGTCTTGAAATGTCTTGGTGAATATTTTCTTTCCAGACACAGGAAATGGACTGGGAAAGGGTTCAGAGGCTGAACAAAACAACCCACGCAACATCTTTATGCCAGCAGTTAAATAATGCCATTGTAATTGTCAAGAGAACATAATGGCCACAGCAGAAAAACAAATAGAGCACCACCTCGTTCCTACATGCTTGGCTTCTGATTTATTGATAGTCCTGCCATTTGGAATTAAATTATTTTAGGGAGGAAGCTACATTAAATATATTTTTCTACAACCACAATTAATTGATTATGTTGACACCTGTACTCACATCACATCGCATGTTTTGAATCATGTATTGATCAGCAGTAGCGAACAATTAATTATTTGTATAGATTACCCTGTAGTTATAAATAGCTTTGCCTTGCAACGTTCAGTCTATAGGTGAATCATGATGAGATATCACAAAAGGGGCAACTCTGAAAACTTGTAGTTTAACCATAATAATATAGGTAATTCTATGAACACTTGATGTTTACTATGTTATTTTGAAAAAGTATCAGCATAATTACATACATTTAAGTTTTACATTTATTGATTTACACATTCATATCATTCTGTAAACAAAGGTGGCAACTAATGATTATATGTATTGTTGTTTATATTATTATTTTGGTTTAGTTTAGTTACCAGCCGATTTGATTACTTTTTCATCTGACAAGCAGCCAAGACAATTTGATAGTGTTTGTTACAAGCGGATGATTGAGAACAGTGTTAAGGAATCAATTCAATGGTAAGCTACGCCGTGATTCGTACGCAAAAATGTTTGGTAGTTTAAACCGCTAAAGAATCAGAATCACGTCAGCTACAGCATGTCCAGAAGCTAGATCGTATTTCAATCAAATCGCTTGGTGAGTGTTTGTGAGACCGCAAACAAATCTAAACCTACTATATAAAATCCGTACCTTTCAAGCCAAGCCAATTTAAAAATTATACAACAGTGCTTTGCAATGTCATACGCAGTATGCACCTATCAAGAGTGAATATTAATGAGCTGTTTAATAAATTACTGTATTTCTTTGTGACAAAGGAAAATCTTTGCAATATTCATATGAACTCCTTAGAAGTAGCAAACCCTAGAAATGATTGCCAGACTAATGAGAAAACTACTGTAGCATCACATCTGCCCTGAGTTCGCTATAGTGTTTACAAAAAAAGCCAGGGGAAAAACAAAAGGTTGTTTCACGGCAAATTACATACGTGGCTAATCATTATTGTGGCTGACCGCCAGTGACACATCGTGCCTGAACAGCACACAATAAGAGGGAACCAAATTACAAGACATTGATTCATGTTATTGATATTCGTGTGAAGCCCTGTATGATCAGATATGATCTTGTGTAAGCTCATCTTTCCACGCAGAGACCAAAGTATGCCTGTTCTAGTATAAGTGTTGCAGCAAAGACAATATACCATAGCTGCTAGAAAGTGAACAGACCAGAAAAGCAAGGAATCACTGCTCAGGTCTACAAAGAAAGAACTCCTGAAACCCTTGCAGAACAGCAGTGAGATGATGATTTTAAACATAGTTAAAGGCTCCATGGAGATTCATGTTTCTTTGACCCAAGTTTGTTTGATCCAATGATGCATTTGCACTTTTGTTTGCAGGTCAAATTACATTATCTTATTTTCTGCAACCTCCCTTTTGAAAAGTAGCTTAACAAACCTCAAGGATAAATACAAACCATTCTTCTTTAAACCCATGTCCCGTTCCTAGCCATGGTTACCTACACTTAAAAGCCTTCATTCAATTGTTTAGAGATAAATCTTACATTTAGAGATAAATCTGATTACTATGAGGATGGTAAGTTAGGTGAGCCACTCCGACATTCTTCCAATGAGAGCAAACAGTGTGAGCATAGTGCAATGGGGATAAAACAGAACACTGCCACTCAGTACAGGTGCCTGAGGCGAGAAGACCGAGCGGAGGAGGGGGGAGTGAGTTGTGTAGAGAGAATCGCAATGGAAGAATGAAGACTGCAAGGTAAGAGACAGAAAAGATTGAGTAGGGAAGGGTGATTGTTTAGGGGCTGGGAGCATGCAAATATATCTAAAATGGGGGGGGGAGGGGAATGCAGGTGTCTATAATTGTATTTTATTAAAGAGGTCTGACTGATCTAGGAAGACCTTTCAATTCTGATCCAACAGATAATGCAGGACTCCTGCTGAGGGCTTTTTAAATGGCATCATATTAATGTCAAAGCACCCTAGCTTCGGTCTATTCTGTACAAAACCTTGACAGATGCTGGAAACCTAATATGCATTATTAATCGTGGCAGAAATGGTGAGGCTCAAGATGTGCCCTGTGAAGCTGTCACGACAATATGGAATAATTAAGGTCACGCTATGTGGCCGAATGAAGGCAAACCAAGCACTCTACTTTCCATCATCTCTTGATAAGATGACGTGTTACAGTCTACCATTGCAATGCACCTTAAGAGGGGAGGGTGTATCGGCAAACATTGAGGGTCATGGCAGTGAACAGGCATCTACAGCGCATAACCACTTTCCGTGGCAGGCCGGACCCACCACCCCCTCTGTTCCTGACAATCATTTCCCCCAGAGGCTCTTCCAGGGCGTAATATGTTAAACGGGCAAGTCAATCAATGACTACATGAACATACAATCCGTTGTCGTGGATGGCACTGCACTCCTCCGTTTAAGGCCATTTGATAGTGAATTATAAACAGAAGTGACATTTTTTATTCCTTTCTACTTGTAATATCTAAACGTATGACAAGGAAATGGTTGCACTGTGATCCACTTGCAAAACGCATCTGCTGGCGAGACACGGAGCCATGAAGAACACACATTTCTAAGACGTGACAAACTGTACAGACACATGAACATTTCTAACACGTCATGAATTAAACTGGCAAGTTTTCTGGTTCAGATGTTGCAGCTTCTACCGTGCAAAAGCAAAATTAAGAATAAAAGAACATTGATTTGTGAAAAACAAACAAACCAATAGACATTCTCTGGCTGAATGGCCCTCTCATTGTCATTATCAAAAGGAAAAAGCAATTCCTGTGTTCAATTACCAGGTGATTCAGATGGTGGTTAAAACACAGATGTTGTCAGAGAGGAAGAGAACGAAATGTGAGGGAAACCATGACAAAAAAAAATATGTATTAACTGTTATAAACTGAGATTAAGAGGGCAAAACTGTTGGAAACTGTTGTGATGGAAAACCATCATAAACATCCGCCAATTTGATTCAGACAGCTTCCAGACTAGTATCAGGGTTTCTTAAGGAGGACAACATGAGAACCCAAAAATGTTGCTGAAAATGAGTGTAGCTTACTTTATTTTACAACTGTCATTCACTTCCATGTTACTAACAAGCAGTAATCAAGAACTATACCGTCTTAGATAGGATCCAGAGCCAAAGTCATCACAAAACAATTGAGTGAAAAACAAAAACATGGTGACGGATGCCCTCGTGAAATCTGAGATGGTACATTCTAACTTCTCATTTTAGAAATGCCTTGTACTGTGGGATGCATTACATTTCTTGCCCCCTAATCTCAGATCCAGAAGTCCTACTTGGTTTTTCTGTTTTGTTATGGAGATATTCTACTGCAGACAACTTATTCGCCTGAGTGGATGAAACTTTGAGGAGGGGATTCTAATAATGTATTTCTACAGTCGCCCGTCTACATGGGGTTCATTTGAAATCTTTCCAGACACTTCTGCTTTTACAGTTTACTACTGCTGGCCGAGTTTGTGAAACAGCCCGTTCAAGGAGATTTGAGCTTGTAGCCATCAGACTTGAGATATGAATCTGAAGTCTGATTTGTGGTACTACTTGTCCTCTGACAGCCTCAATGATTCCAGCTGCTCATTTGATGACATTAATCTTCATTTTGTCACAGCGATTACATGTACACTTGCACTTGTGGGGCCACAAATCAATTCCAGATCAAGCACAACAAACTAAGCAAAGTAAACTTGCTGTATACGAAATATTTGAAACCTATATGAAACCCTTAATGGCTTTTTAGTTTGCGGTGCTGACATGAGATGAAATGGAATAAATGCCATTTTAATGTGTGACATGCGGACCCAGACACCATGATTCCTTTAGGGAAAGTGTTCCCCCTTACAAGCATAGTGAGGTGTTGGCACTTTTCCAATGTAATCGATTGAGAAAAGGCAAATTTCCCGAGGACAGCAAGCCAACTTATCTTGAAACAAGTTGGTAAATACAATTGGGATTGATCCCATACTAGACACCATACTAGACACCAACTTCCAAGAGCCCTCTTCAATGATTGATAATATAATTGAATGAGGTATGTCTGTGATTTACGACTAGTAGAAAGAATCGTACATTCATAAGATGAATATAGATACATATTTACCTTAGCCATAGATCCATATAACGCAACTTTACGAGGAATAATAAACCTGCCAATTTTGAAACCTGCATCCAACAATCAGTTTAAAATCCTATTAAGAGGGGCGAGTACTGGAGGCACGGCGTTTCTCTCAGTCTTGGTGTGTATGAAGGGCTGGGTAAGGAAAATAGGGTACTTACATTGCCCATGTATTCGGACAGAAGGTCCTGGAGAGCTTGGCGGACAGAGTTGCACTCCGCCACGATTCGCTCCCTGCGGTCATCGCGCGTGCATGAAGAGTCGGCCATGAGAGCGGCGCCGCTGATGATGCTCTCCAGACGTTCCTCCAGGGAGGGGCGGAAGCGCTCCTCGCTGAAGGCCAGGGGGTCCACGATGATTTGTTTCTATAAAGATACAACAGGAGGTGAATTACTCATGGGGGGAGCAGGGAAGCCTGAGACACCACACATCTTTCCCCTCTCCAAGCACAGGGAGCACGAGTTGATTTGACCGAATATGACAGGACAGCTGTAAAACCTAAGGGGAGAAGTTTTGACAGCTTTACTGCCTTCACTTTATGTGCCTCGAGTCCCAAACACGATACCTTGGTTTATGGTTTGATCAGAGGGCTCTTGGATCTGTCAGATGAGGACAGTCGGACAATTTAATACATTTAAACATGTGAACATGGTTCACATGTTTGAACATGGTTGAGGCATGTCATTACATTCCAGGGACAGTGTTGACAAACTACTAATCATTTAAGGGAAATGTTTCACACGGTTCTTTGTTTTAAGTAAACCGCCTTCTTAATGTATACTTGCACTATCAAAGTAAAGTATGGCGATTAAAATATATAATACCAAAGTGCAGTTGATGAAAACATGCCGGCACAAACTGTATTCTGTAGTCTAAAAAAGTAATAGCAAATAATTAAAATAAAATGTATAATCAAAGAGGAGAACTATATATCCTGCACAATCACCGGCTGTCTCCCAAAGAACTTAAGGATTACGGTGGAGAAAAAACAAGTTAATATAATGGGTTTTGTGTGTTAGGAATAAAGAACTTTTGTTGAATCATTTACAAGGCATTGAAAAGATGCAAGCAGTTCTACATAAGTGGTTTATTTAGTAGTTATAATTTGAAATGTATACGAAGCTTTCCTAATGGAGAACACCACTGAAATATATATTAAAGTGCCAGCGCAGATAAATAATGAAGTGTCATATGGCGAGGGACCTGTATCCCTCAACAGATGAGCATGTATTCATGGCTAATGCAATACCTACTTTAGAGCCCCAGAGATGTGCTGAAACTTAAAGAGTAGTCTACTTTTCTAGATGGGCAAGACGAGCAGAAAGAACACTTGTTCATGTCCAATTTCATGGGGGCAAGGATGCCAAGGGTGGGCTCTGGCTGACACGCTGGAGAAGAATTGCAAGTTGTATGGTATCAAAACAACGCTTGCGGCGTGAAGAGGAAGAAAGCAATCTTCCCCTAGGACGCAAAAAAACCTCCACGATAAAAAACAATGCCTTTCTGCCGCTAAGATATTCAACTATTCAGTTTTTAGAAATTCGGTTTATTAGGCGGCCCACCTTCTATCACAACCCACTACCAGCCCCCTCTATTTTATCTAATCTGACCTCCTCTGCTTGCATGTCATATTGCCATGGCAACAGGCACTAGGGAGAGGAGAGGGAA
>OMKX01078071.1:0-15613 GCA_900302425.1 Brosme brosme
CACCCGCCAACGGCAAAGCGTGCAAGGAGCCGTCGAAGCCCTCGCCGAGCAAAGACAGGAGGGAGGCCAACATGTGAGAGGAAGGGGGGGTGGTGGTAGGATCAGAGGTACACGTTCTTTCCCCACGTTAGTCTCTCAGTGCTGTTGTCAGCGGCCTCACACAGACCGTTGGTGGGGCCCCTTAATGCTTTCAATGCCTCCTTGGAACCATAGGAGTAAAAGATTAGGCCAATATCGCAAAGCCAACAGGAAATTACCTTTGGCTCTCTCCACAGTTTGAGTAACTCTGTATCTCTCAGAAAGATAGAAAACCTTGCTCTGTCTTCTTGTCTGTCCTCTCTCTCTGTGTAGAAAGATAGGGCATTAAATGATATGAGAAGGTAGGCTGGCAAGGGAGATCCCAATGTGTTACTCTGTCAACAGAGCTTGAAGAATTTAAACAAGCAGACTATGTATTTTCTTTACCCCTTTCTCCAGTTTCACCATATGAGACAATTGAAACTTGATCATTATGCCATAACTGGACAAGTTCCCATGACAACCACTAAGGGCCACTCGAAAAAGCTCTGTGATAAATGATGACTTTACTGTTGATCTGTGTATTATATATTTAAATTGTGCTCTGGGTGTGATGGAAGAATTTTTTTGTTTGTATTTCAACTGCATTGATTTTAATTAACTGGCTTTTTATTAATATATAAATGTATCTATAAATATATTGTAGTTATTGTATTTGATTGGTTGTTGGAACTGTAAATGAAAATAAACGTACCTGACCATCGGACAAAGACATGTCCATTACATGAAAAAAGTGCACGCTTCACTGCTACAAAAACGTTCAATAATTGAGTCTGGTAAGACTGCTTGGGCATCTTTTTTTCTTTTCAACACCTTCCGTTAATATATATTTTTTTCTTATTTCTTCAATGCAATCATGAGACAAAAATGATATTTTCTCTGTTACATCAGTCTTAACAAAAAAAAGCTGACATTTGAGATGTGGGTTCAACTTACTGGAATGCTAACGCATGTCTTGTAATGACAAAATGTATGAACGTATATAAACGGATTAGTGGAAGCATTAATGCTGATTTTTCTTCTCTTTCATTGATTCAGTTGCAAGTTTGATTGTGAAGGTCAATCATTCATAGTAACTATGACTATTGCGAAAGTACTGTGGTATTCTATTGTATCTGTGATATGTAAAGCATAGGCACAGCCTACTTTATGTATATAATGTAACATTTTGCAAACATACTGTATTTTTCAGCTCTTATTGTCATATTATTTGTATTATTACTGATCTTCATGAAGTATGCTAGTGGGATTGGCCCTGCATTAGACATTGGCTTATCAAAGCAATCACTTTTTCGGTAATCACAATTACTATTCGTTAATCTCTTGTGATTGAAACCGGGTAATACTAGAAGGAAATCATGCGCTTCTCATAAAGGCATCTTCATATGATCCCAGGCTTTTGAAGCTTGTTGTTTCAAGACAGATTAATACTGTGAAGAATAAAGTGACAGCCTATGTGAATCATTGTGTTTATTTGCTCTTAATAAACTCACTGATAGGCTGTTAAAGGTTTCAGATAGATTTTCACGTATTCTAATACACAGAAAGTACACTTAGTTTATTCCAACTGATCTTTCGTCTATTCCCTATGCCTCCTCCTACCTGCTCGCATACCCATCGTCACCCCGGTAAATAACAAAACCATAGAAAAAACAAAAATAAATTCTGTAGATAAGTCTGGTGCAGGGCAGGCGCATCAGTACAGAGGCAGATGGTACCACGTGACTATGAGACGCTGTCCTCGCTCCGACGGAGTTCCGTTATATTCTTAAAGATGGTCACTCTTGTCTAGGGGTTGGGTTCCTTTTTGTTATCCAAGAAAATCATGGCTGGACAAAGGCATTAAGAACGTCTTCAATGATATGATCTAATTGGTTTACAATGGCGATAAGGGAGCTCAAGGTCTGTCTTTTGGGGGTAAGTTTTCATGTTTGAGTATAAGTTTGCAACATTCTTTCTGTGCGCGTACCACTTATTGATGGTAGCGTAACATTGAAACACCAATCGACATATTGCTGTCGATTGATGTGGAGAATGTTTTAATCTTTGGAATCGGTCAGAACAATTGTTTTTCTGTCATTTCCGGATTTTTGAAAACTTAGGAAAACACCTCTGATGATGGTTCGCCCAAGAAGGCTATAGGGTCTATCGGTCATTTGAAAAGCCTAATATGTCACTCTTAAAGATCAGTTTGGTTGGTTTGGACTAGCTTTACTTATATTTTGAATCAACTGGCCTCGTCTTTTGACGATTCTCCCTCTTTGCATTTTTGTAAGAGTTTTTTTTTTCCACCATTACGTCATCGTCCGGCTAGTTGCTACAATGAAATCGTTCGGTTCTTGCTGTGTTTGCAAAATCGAGGTCCTTGTGTGTGCTATGTGGCAAATAGCCTAAGGTCACCGACGATGGCACTAAAAATACGCAATATGTTGCAATGATCCAGGCCGAAATCAAGAACTCCACCAAAACTATTCTTTATTCCCCATATATCCAACAACCCGTCGTATGACAAAAGTGTTACCATTGAATCACGTTTTCACTTTTGAAACCTTTTCATAAATCTTTTTAGGACACAGGAGTTGGAAAGTCAAGTATTGTATGCCGTTTCGTGCAAGACCATTTTGACCACAATATAAGTCCAACGATTGGGTAAGATCAAAGAACATTAATAACATTATTACTCACTCAATCCATTTGCCAAATTATAGACCATAGGCCATCAAAACTCATATCTTTGTTAAACGTTAGTAGTGATCATGTGTTCTCTTTCACATTAATAACGTGTATTTTATTTTGGTTAGGTAAAGAAAGAATACAAATAGTACATATTAATACAAATAACATACAAGTTCAGGAGAGGTACATAAATCCCAGTCTTAAAGTTGAAGTCTAGTTCTTCCATATAAACCTAAAATAATGACATCGTATTGAATGATAAGTAGCTCTAATGATAAATATTGATATGCTTAATGGGCTAATGCATATTGGAGACTATTGGAGGCGCAAACAGACTGTTCACATGCAGAAATCTGTGTTAGAATCAGACAGCTAATCACTTATAAATGTAAAACGTAAAACAAACACCCTGAATATACAGAACATAGCCAGGTATGCATCTTATTTACATAAAGGACTTTCCTTATGCATTCATTGTACAGATACTACCCTGCTTATTCTGAGAACTGAAAGCATGGAACCATGCATGGAACATAATTGAGAAACCAAAGATTGACATTTATTATTGCATCTATCTCATGCTCTATTGTCTGAAAGGTTCTGATTGGACCTAATATTATTAGGGGATACTCTCTGATACAAATTCTGTTATTTCCAGTCTAGTGTAGGCATAATATCTGAGTGATAGAGAGACAATTTTATTGTGTAATGTTCTACTATTATATGTTCCATTGTTTCCAAAAAATTGGAAAACATGTTATATCTGTAGGTTCGTTTTAAAGAAGTTCTAAAAGTAGTCAATACATTTTAAAATCTGGTTTGACATTACATTAAAGCTTGTTTACATTTCATCTACGCATGCACGATGGAGAAACTAGACTAATATTATTTTTTTAAGGCATCATTTTCATTCCTGTATTTTACCTCAGAATCACTGATCTGTGGGACTGTTGCAAAACATTGTGTTGAAAAGTACAGATAATTATCTTTATGTTTCACAGTGCGTCATTCCTCACCAAGACAGTGCCGTTTGGGCATGAACTCCACAAATTCCTGATCTGGGACACTGCCGGACAAGAAAGGGTGTGTTCTTTCACAACAAAAACAACAAAAACAGCAACTCATTTGTAAACATGAATTCTCAATAATTTCTGATTATTTACCCATTTTTACATTGTGAGCCATACTTTCATATATTACAGAATATTCAGCATGACATTTTCATTGTCCTGGTATAAATTGTATTTCTATCTTGGATTCATGACTAGGCAGGATGCTGTTTAAAGTATGATCATTTATCTAGGGGCTATGTTAGTTAATGTCATTTTGATAATTCATTTTTGAAATGCAGGAGATTCAATTTAAGTTATAATGTGTACACACAGGTATGCCGGAAAGAAGTTGTTGTGCTACTAGGCTATTTCCTTTTTTATTTGCTATAGTGCTTGAACAGATAGCTTTCTGTTAAATAATATGTAGTTTCCTTTTTTAGTTTCACTCGCTAGCTCCTATGTACTACCGAGGATCGGCTGCAGCTGTCATCGTCTATGACATTACTAAACTGGTAAGAGCAATGTAACGATCCTTATATCAAAACTACAAGGAAGTAGTCACTCTGAACAGATTTTCAGAGATAACTAAACTGGTAAGAGCAACGTAACGATCCTTGTCTCAAAACTACAAGGAAGTGTCACCCTGAGCACATTTTCAGTTGGCTACGATCCATCGGTAATGAACGTAAACAACGAAAAGTGAATCAATGTTTTGCAATTATAAGCGTAACACAGACACAATCAATCTGTGTTTAGTTGAGTTAACTTCATAATATCTCAGCTCTTAATAAATTATAACATTACAATCCTCATTTATCTTCACCATGCTGAAATCAATCTTAAGCTCTACCCTCATTTCCTCATTTCCTCCACATCCAAGGACTCCTTCCAGACGCTGAAGAAGTGGGTGAAAGAGCTTAAGGAGCATGGTCCAGAAGACATTGTTGTAGCTATAGCCGGGAACAAAAACGACCTTGGAGACATCAGGTGGGGTTGCTTCTCTTCTTTCTCATCGCTTTGTGATTCACGACCATGTGTTTTGTTGAGGTGTGTTGGTTCTTGGGTCTATTTTAGACTTAGAAGTAGCAGTTCTGCTTTACTCTGCAGTCTTCAGTGTTTTTCTGTAACACTATTTTTGAGTTACATTCCGTACTAGGCAACACAAGTGCCGTTGTCATTGAATGCCTTAACTTATAAGCTGGCCATCTGACTTCATCTTTATCTAATTAGCTTTGATAGCCCTCAGGGTCAGAATGATCCATGTTTTGTTTTTCTCCAGTAGACACAGACGCAGTACATAGGTCAAATCCCAAACACACATATTGTGAGTAGTTTCCTGGATATCTAGTGTCACATCTCTAGTGTCCATTCTCCTCAAATGGACTGGAGCTTTCACCCCTCCAGATCCCAATGGTTTTCTATTGTATTGCACTTGGTTTTTGTTCAATTGTATTTTGATTAAGTCTCATGGTTCTCAATCAAAACACCAGTTAATCAACACAATTATTTGTGATTGCAGCTTTAACCATCATGTGTTTATCAAAAACAGTATCAAGACCTATTGCAACAGCTTCCTAGCCAAGCCAAGCCGTCGAAGAGCTAAGTTAACCTCCGAGCAGAACCCTAGTTAGGCAGGAGGGTCAAACAACAAGAGTGGATTCTTTCTGCGGGAAGTTCTGCAAGAGAGAAATGTATTTTCTCTTTCTGTTTCCTCTTTCTGTGTGTTTTTGTTTGTATGTGTGCTTCTCTATCTCTCTCTGACTCTCTCTCATTCTCATTCGCTGCTGTACAGGGAAGTGCCGATGAAGGAAGCAAAGGAGTTTGCGGAGTCAATTGCGGCAATTTTTATTGAGACTAGTGCTAGAAACGCTGTCAACGTTGAGGAACTCTTCCAGAAGATCAGTAGGTTTCCTGCATTCTATTCTATTCTATACTAATTCTCATGTGTGTGCATTCCTCTGCTTTTACAATTTCCGCATTGGTCATCATGTACTTCCAAACTCAATTGTGCACATAACGTCTACTATGCGACGTCACACGTGTTGACCTGTATGACGCACATGTCCTAATCATGGGCCTGTTTCATATTTTCAGGCAAGCAGATTCCACCCCTGCAAAACCCAGAGGTGGAGAGCAACGAGTCTTTCAAACTCACCCAGCAACCCCCACCGTCCACTAGGAGGTGCTGCTAGTCCAGGACTCCTAACCCCTCCAGCCCTCAACCCTTTCAACATCTCCACGAATACATCCCCCACTGCCCCATCCTCGAAAAGGGAGTAGTGGACACCAACCGGCTCTTATAGTGGCGGCCTTGCAGAGAACAAAGGTATCAGGCTGATAGCTGGGTATTTTATTGTGTGTGTGTGTGTGTGTGTGTGTGTTTGTGTGTGACAAGAGTATTGATTCACATTCAGTTGAGTCGATGGTAGGCTGTTTTACTCCCTCAGGTGGTGTCATGTATGAACTACAACATGCTGTTTTTAGATGACCACACTGGTGTATTTTTGACTTCGCATAATCATTTGACATTCCTGTAGTTTGCATGCATAGCTGTATGATCTTTAGTTGGTGTTATCCAACATTGGTAAAATTACACCGATATGGTTATTTTTGGTTGCTGTAGTATTGAACATATCTCATTTTGAATATTTTTTATTACATAACGTAACCTTAAACAATAAATAAGGTACTTTCAGCAGAGGACAACATTTTAAAATGGTGGACATTGGTTGGATTTATTGGCGCTATTAATGTGGTTAATAATGGACATGTAGCGGGATATGGCTAGCATACAGACCCTTAACCAGTGGTAGTTTTACATTCCTTACATACAAATTGGTCATGTGTTCATCACATAAAAGTCATCCATCTCAAAAACATTGTTTTTTTAACCAGTGAATGGCCTGTTGAAGAACTGTACCCTGCTATGGTCTGATCACAACAGGGGCATTAGGGTTATTGCACAAAAGTGATTAATTGCTATGTATAGTGCTAATGCATGAAACTTCCTTATCAGTGCCTTATTATTGGACCACTTTGTAACAGCACTTTTTCCAACAGATCAAACATTTTAGAAATAGTGTTGGGTAGAAATAGGTTATGTATGTTTTTTGGATGGATGTTTACAAATATACTAAAATGCTTACTCTCCCTTTTTTCTATGGTGATTTCAATCTGTGGTTTCAGACCTTATTTTATCATGATACCCTTAAAATTACAGAAAGATCTAATACTAGACCTACTATCTAATTACTGTCATTTCAAATAGATTCTAGTTGCCAGAGGGTTAACGTTAATGCCACACAAGTGCCCTTTTATTAAGATATTTTGTTTACTGAGGATAGCAGGGCATAATACTAATGGATGCCTGTATTTATGCCTTAACAGAGTAAAATACAAATTCGCCTTGAAAGTACAATTTAAGCCATTCAAGTATGTCACGATGTTATCCTGTATTCTACGAAGACCAGATTGACAAATGTAAATTAATCTGTGCAATAAAGTGTAAATAATATTTCCGGCTGTGGTTATCCTCTTACAGTTCCGGCTATCAGTTTTTACACATCTCATGTCATCAGGGAATTATTAACAGCAGACAGAACACTGACAATAACACTCTTTTGCGTTTATTTTCTACTTTTCTCTGTTTTCAAATGATCATGACCAGCAGAATAATCTTAGAGATACATCTAGTGTTGAATCTTTGTATCACAGATCCATACAGCTGTAAGAATAATATTGTTTTTATTTAATCTGAACAACTTTTATAGACCATGGATCTTATTTAATGCACACCACACGACAACTCATTACAACAGTTGGCGGCGTCGTCAACACAGCGAACGCGCAACTAGGTCGCGCACGCGCGCGCTCAAGTATTTGGACCCACATGCTCGTTCGCAGAGCTCAGTCAGCATTTGACTCAGTAGTGGCAAGGGATCTAGGATTTCCACTTGTCAGTGGCTCCCCGATATCGCATTTAAGTGCATCCCCAAGCTAAAATGTCAAAGTTGGAGCAAGTTCTTATTCTTGATCCCCCTGCCGACCTGAAATTTAAAGGTATGTACGTGTGTTTATCGGTCTGAAAGGCATGTCTTTGGTAGTACAAGTGGAGCATTACCATGGTATAATGATTTAACACTCCCGTCGCTGAGTTTCATAGCTGCCTGGCTAACCCTAGCTAGCGTTCAGCGCCATTTTAAGCTAGCAGAGGAGGAAGCGGGCCCGTATGGATCCTCGAGCTGTAGTGACGTGGACACCTGAACATACGCTCCTCGCAGGCTTGTCATTCACATCCAGAGGGATGATGAGCGGCAATGTTTTGTGACGCTCATGAATTTTAAACAAAAAGAGACGTTGGCAGATATATTTTCTATTCCTTTATAAAAGCGCATACTGGGGCACCAATATCAACTAACCCCAGTCTTGGTAGCACAGCCTGTTAGCACGAGCAATTTGTTGTTTCAATGGGATTTTGCCTTTTCCCCTTAATAAGCAGAGTCTTATTAATGAGTCACTAGTTTGATTGCCATTATACGAGTGAAGAGGAACTTTTAGCTATTGAAATGAAGCCTCTGAACAGGGATTTCTACGCTGCTTACAAGTGTTGTCGTGAGTTGGACTGCAAACTTAGCTTTCCCCGTGATCATTATTTAATTTAACCTGGACATTTCCGAGAGGATACCTTGTATAACAAATGAGTTCATGTCACGTTTTCAGAGCCAGCCACATCAAATCTTATGAATTGAAGACTTGACTATTTCTTCTTCCAATAAGTATGGTTTTACCTATGATGTGTCAGTGGGAGCTAATGTTTAGCTAGCTAGCTAACGTTGACTAGCCGTCTCTCTTTAACCAGAATCTAAGTTAATATTTACACTGCTCGGCCTTTTTTTGTCTGTTTACATGTAGTCTAATCACAGAGAAAAGACACAGTTGATGTGTCGTGCATACCAAGTTAAGTTATTGCTCCTCTTTTACTGCCTTACTCCACTTGTTACGTGTCCATTGCCAGTCATGAATAAGTAGTTGACTAGCGGTTAAGCTAACCCCATCCAATGGACATACTGGACAAATGGACATTTGTCAGTGCAAGTATGAACAGCAGTAGTATATAGTGCCCTTTATGTTGCTTTGTTATATTTAATGTTGGTTTGTTATATTTAATGTTGGAATCGTGAACCATAAAGAAAGAAATTGAGTACAAATGACTGCGTTATTTCGACTACCACATAATTTCCAATTTCTGTCACTGAATTGCCTTGAATTGAGGTTGGCAAATCGACCCACATTGTTATCTATACAACCTCTGTAAAGCGTTTGTGTATCAGTCATGAATCAATTCACTTGATTGTAAATAGTTGGATGATGAAGGTGGAGGTGAAAAAAAAAGAAGTGTAGCCCAATAAATGGGGGGTAAGTGTCCTTCAGATGAACTTGCGTTCATATTAAACTTTGTCACTCATGTTGATATAACTGATATAAACAGCCATGGTTTGTTATCAAATCTTGAACCTTATTTTTCATTGGAGCCTTTCTCAATATGGACATTTCTCAATGTAATGTTGCCAATCCTCACACGGTTGATGTTTCCTTTCATTGGATTAAACCTTTACCTGCAATAGTCGTAAGAAATCAACAATGACACATGACAACGGAGAAGTCCAGGCAAATTTAACACAAGGTTTCTTCTGCCAAAACATCAGTCGGCTGGTCAGGTCACCGCTTGCAATAGAGTTTGTAGAAAATGTTTTCTAAAACAAAATAGTGGCTGCACCATTCGTACTAGAATCTGAAGCTAATTGAAATGATGCCAATTGCAAGTCCACGATGACAGAATTTTGAGGTTTTATTCAAAGACGAGGATTCAATAACTTCTGACATGTTGTCCTGTGGCAAGACGATATGGGCAAGAGGATGGGTTGCCACAGCTCATCTTGGGTTCCAGAGATGGAGCTAAATTTGTCTGTATATCTTGGAGCTGCCCTGCTTTAGAGGTTCTGCTGGGATTCCTCCAGCAAGCTAGAGGGGGCAGCCTTCCTTTCCCTGCTTGTTATTTTTAGTGTCCCACTGGCCTGGGGGACCTTAACTCGGCAGAGATGAGTGGAGATGAGAGGGACACGGTAGTGCTGTTTGAGTAAAGGTTGCACCTTGCAGTGAATACATGTGTGAACACCAGGTGGGCGTCTCTGCGCAGTGTTCAAAGCCTTTGTCTTTTTCAAGCTTCATACGAGACCTCTTGGTATGCCTATACACTGAATATAATCTTTAATCGTAAGGCCGTGGCTTGGTTTTGATGGATCGATTGTTGATGTGAACAGACTGGAGACCTGCATAAGTGTATTTGCGTTAAGTGTATTTGCGCAGCGCATGGAATCAATGAGCTAATTTCCATGACTGGATCCTTGCACTATTACATCATAATTCATTGTTAGGATCTACTTTTCAATTGCCGTTATCACTCGTCTTCAACCTTTATGTAGCCTCCATCTCCATTCTCCACCCAAGGAATTGTAGCTTTTGATTTCTCTCGGTCAGTTTAGTCAAAGTGACAAAACCAAGGTACCACAACACACATACCTCTTCGTGGCGCACCTGTGTTGCAGCAAGCAGAGCTCCTTTCCTGCCCTTAAATTGTACATGTTGGCCTTCACTGGGTGGGACCTCTCTGAGCTGGTCATGCATTGCGTCTTATCTCTGAGCATAGGGTGTGAAGAATGGCCCTTGTACACTCTGAATTTGAGCATAAGGGTCCATACCTTCCCCTGCTCAAGTGAACAAACAAATGTGGAAAAAAGGAGGGTGAAATATTGATGACACCAGGGCATGCCTTTTTTCGGGCGAGTCTCATTATTCACTGATACTCCCACACACATGGGAGAAAATGACAAAAGGTTGGTTAGGGGACCACTTTTCTTTTTTTTATGAAATGATTTCCAAGGCTATTGTTTCTGAACAGTAGATTAGTGTATGTAGAGGGCATGCTGCTTCCATCCAGTATGTATGAAGTAGTTTGGCCACCACTACATCGTCACCTAGTTGAGTTTAGAGGGGGCTCTTAATGATCAGAAATCAAGTTTCCCTTGTCCAACATTTTTGTATTTTAATAATAAGATATGCCCCAAAATTAATCTTTTTTTAAAATGTATTTTGTATCAAGCAAAGCTTCATTTAATTTATATTAAAGTAAAACTCCTACACCGGTTCTTTCCAGCACAACTAAATGTTACCACTGATGGCTTGGTTTGGTGGCTCAACCAGCTAGTGTGCCTACTACATAATACACCTGGAAACCATTGCTGATCTCTGTTTGAGTCTATTCTCATTCCATAATGGCTTTGCATTAGTCCAAATATAAACACTGAATACAGGCAATTGGTATTGTATATCATCACTTGTTTTCATGCATGCAAATTGCAAGATGGAAGCAAGGGAACATAAAAAGATTAGTTGATTCTCCCGTCAAGAGGAAACAGTATTGAACATGACTAAAAGGCGTACCATATATTGTTCTTTTTTTACAATCTTACCAAATGTTCCTGAACATTTTGTGCGTGTGTCCCTGCCTCAGTGTTTGTCATGTCCTTAATCATGGGGCATCATGTATCCTTGGCTAGCTTGCAGGTTCCTTTGGAGCTCCTAGGCTAATTGTTGTGATTGAGTTTCAGGGGGCTTATGACTCAGTGTTTCTGACAGGGCATGGTCCATCAAAGCAGGCCCATCAAAGCTGGACTGTGTTGTCACTAGTTCAGGTCAGGGCCTAATGTGAAGCAGACCCTGTCGCAAGATGGAGAAGGCTTAAAGTCTTACAATATTTGTGCTGGTCAAGACAGCACTTAATTTCCAATGTGGGCATTAGGGTAGACATCTTTATGACTTAGGGCAGAGAATTACAAATAAAACCTTGATTTGTGCTTGCTGCTCATATTATTTGGCTGGAGGATCCATCTCAACACAGGTTAGGGTGTCCCATGTCAAGTTTTCATGTCATTCAATTCTGCCACATTGTTCTGCGGTTTGTTTATATTAAAATTATACAAATTCTGAAGTTGTTTAAAGTGAAGACGGAACATTAAATTCTATTGTTATGCAGTTTAACCGTAAAAAGAAAACCCCACCGTCTTCCGTAAAGTGGCCCCTTGTGAAGCTAAAACATGGTTTTAGGAAGTGATCAATAATATGAGTCAGTTATATCATATATATATTTCATTCACATTTGGTTTGTGATGTGGGAGTTTTCAGCCCCAAATGTAATAAATCTTATTTTTGGTAGGAATGTTATGCACATCCACATGGACATTACGGTCTCAACAATCTCAAGAATTATGTTGTCAAGGAAGACGTTACTATTTTAATATATATCTATGCTAGTCTACCAAATGTATCCCTGCTAGCTCCATAAATCCATTGTGCAATGTAGGGAAAACCTACTCGTCAATTGAAGCCTACAGTTATTCATAGTGGCTTTAGTCGGTTACAAACAGGCAAACACTGGTGGTAACAAACGCCAGAGTAAACATTGTATCTGCATGTTAGGTCTAGTCTATATGACCAACATAAGCATTAGACCTGCTTGTTTTCAGAGAAAACGTGCCTTACGGCTGACAATATAGAGATGTCAACAGTTGAAAATGATTGAAACCAGGTCACATTTTGTTGCTGCAATTTGCAACATAATGAAAAAGAAGCTACAATGCTGAAAGTAAATGCAAATTACAAAGGGAATATACTTGGGCATATGCAGCTCATGTGAAATGCAGTCCTTCATTTACAGTAAAGCTACGAACAGGTACTGTTTGTACCTAACAATTTAATTGGTCCCCTTCAGCATCTGCAGTTAAACGGCATAAAGGCTATATTCAACCCTTTCAGTGGACATTATCTGGAAAATGTTATTCTACACCCCGTTTTTAACAATGTGTAGACATTTAAATTATTTGTTGTCCAGTTGTTGAGAAATAAGGGTCACCGTTAACCACACTATTTGTATCCAGCAGTTAGTATAGGCGCTTGGTATCCAACTTCATTTACCATCGTTTTTTGTGACGATAGATCTTAACTGTGTATGTATGAAATAGGTTCCATTTTCTGTAGCACTTGCTCGTTAGGTACACACATGTATGTAACATTTATTTCACATTTCTTCTGTGATCCTTTGTCCGGCAGGTCCCTTCACAGATGTCGTCACCACAAACCTCAAATTAAAAAACTTCTCAGACAGAAGAGTATGTTTCAAAGTGAAGACGACTGCTCCGCGCAGGTACTGTGTACGGCCAAACAGCGGCGTTATCGAACCCGGAGCCACCGTCACCATCTCTGGTGAGTAGTGGCATCTTAACCCTACACCCATGCAGCTTGGACATCAGTTGGGTGTGGATGAATGGTGCAAAAGAAAGAAATTGCTGGTGGTTTTCCCTTTCTTTTACTTCCTCTTCAGGCCTAGAATGATGTAACTTTTAATGGATTTGAATGCCGTAGCCTTGCCTTCAACTCAATTATTTGATAAAATTATGTCCAAGCCATATGACGGCTATACCGCTTTCAACTATTGCATATTTGTGGGCTGGAAACTAGGGAAACTATTTTTATCTGCGAGTTTCCTTACTGGTAATAATCAATCACTAGTCCACCTTAAAACCTCATAACATGAATGGCTAGTGCCAAAAATCCTTAAGCTCAACCCCTGTTTGTAACACTAGCTATTTTAAAAACTTCAGACAAAGGCAAATATTAGATTAAGGTAATTTTAAGAGAAAATGTACCCTCATTAGTTTTTCATAAAATGTCAGCCAACACCGATATAGACACCTGTATAAATCAATATGGATGCACCACTGAATACATGTTAGTCCTTCCAGAGGGCTTGTAGAGAATCTCTATAAAGTATACAGTGGGTTCCATCCTATTGGGTCTCGTGAGAAAAAAGAACCACAGCCTGCCACGTCAAGAACAGTCGTACAGATGGAATGTTGATGTGTGTGTGTGTAGATCACATGACGTATTCAAGTATTTAGATGGGTAATGCAGTAACACCGTGATCCAGAAATGCGAAAGCCAGATCAGAATGGCTGAGAAGGAAACGTCGGTTTAATCGTTTAGAGGTCTAGTTGAGGACATGAACTTAGCCCAGTAGAGATGCTTTTTTAAAGTTAAGTGGTCTTCAATAAATGTACAGCATTGGTAGATAATGACATTTCATTTTGTCGATGTCCTTTAACAGTTAAATATATAGAGCCAATATGGGTTTGGCAAAGATTAGATTGTGTCAAGATCTTAAAGCATCCGGTGTGATGAATCTAATGAAGGAAAGGGAAACCAGCCTTTCTTTACAGAACAAAAATGATAATATGGTATGACTCCAGTAATCAGCCATCCTCCTCTTTCTTGTGCAACCGGTCCTTGAAACCAGTCTGTAGTATAAAAATGGTTAGGAAGCCCTTGGTTGTCTGGATGCCCAGCAGGTAGACTCTCTCCTGCAGGTTGAGCATTTTGATGTTTTGATTTACAGGCAACGGAAAACGTCACTACTTTAAAGTACAGACAGTATAATAAAAAGGCTAACAAAAGATTATTGTATAAATAGAAAACAAAGATGTGTTTGATAGGGCTTGTACATGCCATGTCACGCATGAGAAACGCTGTGGAAGTTTCAAACGTCTCCCCAACATGATCAACATTACTACCAAAACAATAACTAACATTCCTATGCTCCCAAAATGGTGGCGGTCATTGAGATGGGACGTCGCAATCCACAAGCCCTATAGCATAGTTCTCCTTTTAATAGCCACATGTTTAGTTAATTGGTTATGGTTAATACTTTCTGGGTGTTTGGTCATGAATGCTGAAACAAAACAGCATGTTTGTAGCAAGGTAGAATAAAATACACCACAAACGAAAGATATGGTATTTTTACTTGTACGTTTAACGTTGATTTCTTTCTATTCTGACTCCTTTGATTAGTCTTGTGAATTTGATTAGGTTCCTGTATGAAATGGGCTCTTTGATTAGATTTGTCTTTGTGTTTGATTTACAGTTATGCTACAGCCCTTTGATTACGACCCCAATGAGAAGAGTAAACATAAATTCATGGTGCAAACAATCTTTGCTCCACCAAATGTGACCGACATGGATGCTTTGGTAAGTGGCTTTTCTTTTCTATTGCTTTAAATAATTTAAACAAATGTCAATTTTAAGTTTAGAATTATTTAACAAAGACTGTTTTGAGGTTGTACTTGTACTGTACACTTTTAAATGAGTTTCCAAAAGCAAATCAAAGTATTCATGGTTTGCAAAAATGTTGCCAAACTACATTCTCCACTTGTCCCGTAGGGTATGTCTGGTGTTCTGTATGTGAAATCTACAAATCATAACCGCTTCCGCCTTGAAACATTCACTGGATACCATTTGTGTATTCACCGGTTTTATTGCATGACTTCCTGTAGTGGCCCTGGGTAGCAAATACTGAGGTAGATATGGACAACGGACAAACAAGCGTTATTTGGCTGCATAACCCAAACAGACCGATTGGCCAACATTTGCGTATTACTGTGTGTCCCGCGGTTGTCCACCAGATGTCAGCAAATACTCAAGTCTACATTGAGGCGCACATGCTCTGGACTGTAGCTCTCTGTCTATAACTTGCATCGCTTGAATTGGAAGCTAAATATGAAATGCATTATAACGGGATGTGCTTCATGACGTTGACAGCTTTTGTTTGACTTTTGTGTGTTTCCTCTGGAGCCTTATTTTGGACTATTTATGTGTGTCCTTATTTATTTTCCAACTGTGTTTGCAACTCTCAGTGGGTG
>OMKX01078074.1:0-21447 GCA_900302425.1 Brosme brosme
TTTTAAAACCTTAATAAAAGGCCTCAGTTACAATTTGTTTAAATATGTAATTAAAGACCAACTGTACCACTGTCGTTTTTATTGACGGTGTAAAATATTGTCGGGAAAAAAACACAAAGGGGTAACACTGTCGTTTTTTTTGACGGTGTAACATATTGTCGGGCCAAAAAAGACAAGGGGTACCACTGTCGTTTTTTTTGACGGTGTAAAATATTGTCGGGCCAAAAAAGACATAAGGGGTACCACTGTCGTTTTTTTTGACGGTGTAAAATATTGTCGGGCCAAAAAAGACATAAGGGGTAACACTGTCGTTTTTTTTTGACGGTGTAAAATATTTTCGGCCGAAAAAACACAAAGGGGTAACACTGTCGTTTTTTTTGACGGTGTAAAATATTGTCGGGCCAAAAAAGACATAAGGGGTACCACTGTCGTTTTTTTTGACGGTGTAAAATATTTTCGGCCGAAAAAACACAAAGGGGTAACACTGTCGTTTTTTTTGACGGTGTAAAATATTGTCGGGCCAAAAAAGACATAAGGGGTACCACTGTCGTTTTTTTTGACGGTGTAAAATATTTTCGGCCGAAAAAACACAAAGGGGTAACACTGTCGTTTTTTTTGACGGTGTAACATATTGTCGGGCCAAAAAAGACATAAGGGGTAACACTGTCGTTTTGTTTGACGGTGTAAAATATTTTCGGCCGAAAAGCTCGGCCGAGGAAACAACATGTTCCTTTCTCATCTGCACCATCCCCAGGCACAGTTTGTCCATACTCACCCACCTAATACAAACCTATTTTGATAAAGTGCCCAAGTTAAGGTAAGCACAACCCCCAGTAGACCTATAAGCCTTACAGATGACAAACAACCACAAAACCTTGAATTTCTTTTATTGCTCAACGATGGGGCCCGGTTATTTCAGGGGCTGTGGGTGAATCACAACGGCGGTCGATGTTGTGACGTTATATTCCTCACACAGCTCAGCTCAGCCCAGGTGAAATGAATCAGGATGTGATTAAGAGTGCCACTTGCTCGTCCTATGTGACTCAGTGCACCTCGCGGCGGGGTGGCGGCGGTGTAGTCTTCAGACAATTAGCACCTAGCAAGGAGCTCAACATGCTCATCAGTTACGTGGAGTGGAGAGGCTATATTTGCAGCAATCATGCCCTCCTATGCTGGAGGGAGGCGGGGGGCACTGAATGAGGTTCCTATGTACATTAATTCTCATTACAGCGGGTTGATTAAGCTAAAGTTCACCAGGAGGATTAACCCTGTTTGACTCCTCTCCTCTGAGAGAGAGAGAGGACTCAACGTTAAAAATGGCAGAAACATTGTCTTAACTTGAGGTGACCTGAAATCATCAGTGGGAGTAATTCAAATGTGTGTCATGTGTTTAGGACAAGACGAGTTAGACTGTCGGACAAACTTTGCGGACTCCTAACTGTGGTGTGGGAAATAATACGTGGTTAGGCAGCCCTTATGAACAGCGCACGTGGTTGCTCATGGGCATCTGCTTACTGTTGTCTTGGTAACAGGCTGTTTGAGACCCATCCTGAGTGCAAGGATGTCTTTTTCCTATTCCGAGATGTGGAGGACCTAGAGAGGTTGCGGAACAGCCGGGAGTTGAGGGCTCATGGGCTGCGGTGAGTGAGAGAGACCACACACGCAAGCACACACACACTCACACAGCTCAGCACAAAGTCTATAGTCGTTCTCAAAAAAACATGTGTTGCATTGCAATGTTTAACCTCTCTAATGTATTGTTTGATGTCTTCATGAAATGTATATCATAAAAAAAACACACATTTAAATATAATGTATTGTAAGGGCCTATTGTAAAATGTTTTTTTAGTGAAAAATAAAATAAAACATATAATGTCATTCTAAAGCACAGTGATATACAATGTAGTTCAGCAAAAAAATAATATAGATTCCACATTTTATTCATCAGCAAAATAGGAAAAAATATAAAACTGGACATTATTTTGTATGGAGGATAATAAAAAAATAATACAAGGTAATACAACTTTCAACATGAATTAGCACAGATCTCCAACCCCCACCTTTTCCAGTGCAATCTCCCCCACCACCGTGACACAAAATGTATAAATGACAACAAAATCCTTGAATTAAAACAGTGGCCCCCTCGTCGTACTGGAGGGCCGGTCGGCTGCAGCTCATTACATTTTTCTCGGGGCCCCCTTACTCTGGCGCCTTTTGTGTCGCTCTCCACACGTGGCAGACGGAGCCAATTACGGCAGGAGCACCTGGAGGTTCAGAGACTGCCATGACATTACTGGAGCCTGGTGCACTTGTTACGCTCTCCAAGATGAACCGGCTGCTTTTAGAAGTTTGTGATGAGGCCAAATGGCCCTTGAGACGCACAGAGAGAGCGCACACGCAGGTGCAGATGAGCTCCATCGTAGTCTGGCTGCGTGTGTGTGCGAATGTAATTTTATGAAAGGGAGTGAGAGGATGAGTGCAGTACCATCTCTAACATTTAAACAACGGAACAAAAAAAATTGTTAAGAAATGTCGAGAAACCAGGGAATTGTCCCTACCACTCATTTAAATCAAGCTGAAAATGTATTTAAAATAACGCGTTGAAATGAACAAAATCATCCATCTTAAACAAAGCGATACGGCAGGTTTGCCAAATCAGCAATCTCTCCCATCATCTGATCTGAACTAGCCAATCAACAAATCCCTCTGAAATTCTAATTCCCCGTCTAACTCCCTGCCGAGCAGTGTGCCCAGTCAGTCAGTGTGCCCGTCCGAGGTCCTCCTAGGATAGCTTTTTTGGGAACCTTTTCAGGAAATAAGTTAAAGGAGTAATTGTCATGAAGCCACAGCTGTAGGCTGTGGAGGTTGGTCAATACTGGTTTTCAGGATCATCTGATTCTCTAGTAGCCAACACCAAAAACTGTATTTGCGCTATAATCCTAATAATTATATATAATTTTTTATTTATAAGAAATTAAATAATTCCTGCAAAAAAATGTCCATCGCATCACACGGTAGATGGGATTGGTCCTTATCTGGCGGATAAGCTGCCAGATGAGTGCAGAGGGGTGAGTTCAGCGTGAACTCAACCCTCTCCACTCATTCCGCTTGTCTTCCAGTGTGATGTCCTTCATTGAGAAGAGTGTGGCGCGTCTTGACCAGCTGGAGCGATTGGAGGCGTTGGCCGTTGAGCTTGGGAAGAGCCATTACCGTTACAACGCCCCACCCAAATACTACAGTGTAAGACCCTGGTACTATGCCGCGTCTTCACAGAGGAATTCACTTATGGTGTTTCTATTCATCTGTTTACATTTAAAGGGGTGATATTATGCCACCAGGTGTGAGTGAGCTTATACATCTGGGTGGACACTCCCACTTGTGGTCACTAAAGCACAGGGAAGGGCACATTTTCAAATGGCTTGTAATGGCTAATCACAGTCACACCTGGTGGCATAATATCACCCCTTTAAACCAACCATTAGTCAGCCCTTTTTTTGTAGCAACATTCTTTATTTCTTCCTTTCGTTCTTTCTGGTTCTAAATAAAGGTCATGCCTGTTGTCAGTACTGATCAAAATGTTATTCTATAAAAACTGTGGGTGGTCTTGGCCTGAATGCCACCACATTTAGTGGACAGATATCCTCAGACGTTCACACATGGAACTCACGTTTCCGTTTTTGTCATGTTTACCGGTCTGTTTTATTTAGTATGTAGGGGCAGAATTCATCTGCGCTGTCCAGCCCATTCTGAAGGAGCAGTGGACCACTGACCTGGAGGAGGCCTGGAAGGTGAGTGTATCATCGTTCAACCAGATCAGGTGACCACCACCGCCTCAGAGACTAGATGAAGCACACACATCTTGGGAGCCATAAATGGCTTGTAAATAACCTTAGGATTCGAGGGTAGAATCAGTATTTTCAGGACCAGGGGACCTCTACTTGGTCAGTGTGAGTGTGTACAGCCTCTCCACCAGTTGTCCATGTTTCTGAATGTGGGTCATGGGTTAGGGTAAGGACACATCAAGAGGAACACCAGAGCAATGTGTAGAAAATGACAATTCATGGAACTAGGGAAGTACCGATTGAGATTCAAGGTCATTTTGTGGTCCTTTAACATTGATACTCGAGCAATTTTAAGAAAACTGATTAGATGTGTATTGGATGAATGTGCTAAGATATGGGGTACTTGTATAACATTTTCTTATGGATTGGGCTGTGAAGTCTTGCAGCCAAGCTTAATATTGTACCTGGGTTTTAAACAAATGCTGTTGGCATGAAACGTCATTTGTCATGTTTCTTTTTTTAAAGGACAGATATTGTGTGTGCCCTGAACTAATTGGCAGCCATTTTGTACATTTCAGACCATGTTTCTGTATGTGACCGGCTTAATGAAACAAGGATACCAGGAGGAGGAAAGAATGCGCCTTCAGCAGGATTGCACCTCCCCAAAGGAGCGGCCAGACAAGAGGAACACCGTCTTATGAAGTCAACAGCAAAAGACTTTTCAGAAGCAGCACACTGTTGTGGCTTACATGAATGATTCAACATGTTTTCTACAATGCTCACATCTCTCCCTCATTGTTAGAAGTTACACCAGAAGATGTCTTGTTCAACCTAGAACGCTTTACCCCTCTTCAATTATAACTTTTCCACACATACACGTCACAAGACAACCTTTTATGGAGTATGGGAATGGCACTTATGAGTGGCCAACAAAATGTTTGGCCACTTTTCAAAGGAGTTTAACAAAAGTGTTGCCTAATCCAATAACTGTGCACCAGTCAGACATGATTTTCAGTATATGTACTTTATAGCGCCGTTTCCGCACCAAATTAACTCAATGATAGCCATATTACAAATTGTTTTCCTATATACATATTTTAATTTACCAGGGCAAAGTGAATAGGGTTGCGCTACCGATACAAACATGGCCAAAAAAATGAAATAAAATAAACACCTTCAAAAAAGGAGACACAATACCTTGGTCTCAAACATGAAACAAAAAAAAGTATTTCATGTTATAATAAACCGTCTCCTTATGGCATCGGTAGTCATGTTTAAATTATTTGTGACAGCTTTTTTTTTTTTACAGGGAATTAAATTAAATTCTGCCGTTACAAATTGAGAGTTGTACAAAACATTATGAAAGGCAATTGAATCTTAAGCCTCAACCCTGTGGCCCCTCCAGATTTGACACGGCTGTTAATAACCTGGATCTCACACAGATGCGTTTCGGCTCAAGAGCTTGCTGCTTCCTCACTGTGACATCCATGTTCTTTTCTTATGTTGCTGCTGCTGCTTTTCCATTTTCACCCAATGGTATCGAATGGCCGGAAGTAAGACGTTATCGTGCAAACGATGGCATGATATCAAACCAGTCACTAGGTGGACCAACGGTGGCCTCTGAGCCATCAGGGTAACGGGAGACGCCAGAAGGGGGCTAAAGATGAATCTGGCCCGCTGCGAGCCCATCTCCCCCCTTCTCCCTCCTTCAGGTGGTAAAGGCCAGACTTGGGACCAAGAGGTAGAGTCTGTTGCTCATTGGGTGGCTTTAGTTTTCTTGCTTTTGCTTTTCTTATCCTTCTTCTTAAGTCCATCCATGTGAGCTCTGAGGAGGTTGGAGTACGCCTGCCAAGGGTGGAAATAAAAGACTAATGAGGCAAGTTGGGCTTTAAAATACAAAAGTCCTTTGTTCACTACTTTACTTTTATAATTTGTATTCCAAAAAATTACATTTACAAATATACAACTATAAAGAGCTACAAACATAAAGGGAAGGTATATCAGTGTTTCCCCCTGATGGCTAAGAAATACATACCATTTGAAATTTGATTACTTCTTTGGTATTGACCTGAAAATGAAAAGAAATATTGTATTACATACTTTCAAACAGCTCTTTATCTCAATATTAACGACAGGCTTAAGTGTCCCACATTCTAATGAGAATCGACTTCAGTTAGATTTAAAATTGTTCAATAGGACGCTAAATATTCGGCTGAAATGTTGTCATATACAATGTACTAAACAGTGTGTCGATGGCTGCCTGCTTAAAAGGAGCTTAGGCTTACCACTGTGCTAATTTTCTTTTTTCCATCAGAGGCTCTGATAAGACACTTGTTATCTGCTGGTTCAAACGAATCTGCTTGTCCTTTTTTAGGAATTGGTTTGGTCCTCCCATCGTCTGTAAGTTAAAACACGTTAGCTCCGGCCAATTATATACTCTTATGTGTAAATGGGAGGCTTTAACGTTGCAACATTTTACTTACACTTCTTTAATGTGATGACCACGCTACCAGAGTTTCGACATTTTTGGAACAACCGTGTTAGCTCCGTCAGAAACTTGAGAAAAGAGCAGAAGGCCTTAGGTTAATTATCAATAAATACATTGAAATACTATCATTTGTACTGATTGTATTTGAATCAAATCATTCAAAAATCCACGAATGGATTAAGCCTTTTCACAAAACATTTCATGGGGCATAACTTCCTGTATCAATTAGGATGCGTTTCCTTATGAGATAGCGCACATATTGAGAGCTTAACGTCATCTTAAATAATTTAGAAAATGCAAGAGATTAGCCAATATGGCTCCTCCCTTGTGAGGAATATATCATCATATTTACAGGACATTTTAGGCATTTTAGAGTAATCTTACCTTAGAATAAATAAATGTCGCATTACATACTTTGAGTTCGACATGTTTGAACAACAAGTTGTACAATGTTCTACAAGATGAGCGGTCGTTTGTGATGCATATGTTAGTTAGCCAGCGTTGCCATTCGTATTTGCTTCTGATAGCATTTACTACAACGGACCGATACAGACAATCTATGACAAAAACAAGACAGTGACATTTGAAAATGAATAAAGTGGGGGAAAAAATGTTTAACCTACCGAGTCATTTTCTAGTAATACCATGATTCACGGCCGGTTTCAAACGTAGCGTTAGCCCACTGCCAAACAAGCTAACTCCTCTGAAGCACACGTACTACAACAGTAAGCTCCGCCCCGTGCCCTCTGACCTTTCTTCTTCTCCACCAATACAAGAAGTTTAATGCGCATCAGCCATAAACTGCCTTAGCGCCCCCTTTGGATCGCAGAGGTAATGATGTAATTATGAAAATAATAAAATAATAAATGAGGATCTCCAAAAGCTTCTTTAAAAACATTTGGCCATTTTAAATGTTTCTAACCACGATATTGTTGGTATTCAAGATTTACATTTAGATTCCAAATGACGCTCTTCACACGCTTTCACGCCACACCTCATTTTTCTCACCCAAATTACGCTCTACTTCACTATTAGACGCAAACTTTTTCAATAATATAACCTCGTATATATAAATAATACGATACGCGCCCATCCTTTGTTAGAACCGTGCAGAGCTCTTTAAAGTGTGATTTAAGTTAACAATTAGATGTTAAAGTAATCCCTAATATACCTATTACTACATAGGCAGATAAAGGCAAATCATAAAAAAATCACAAAACAGCAGATTAAAAGAAGACGCTACAGATAGGCTGTAGTATTTAGCTAAATAAGTATAGTGCAAGTTCTTCTTGTGTTACTGGTTTTTTAAACATAACGCCATCATGTCAAATGTCAAATATAAAATCTGACCATCTATAGCAAGTGTCTTGGTGGTGCAGTGGTAAGACCTGCTGAAGTGCTGGAGACCAAGGTGCACGCTTATATAGATATTCTTTCGGGATTACTTCAAGACAAATAACTTTCAAAACAGAAGTACAAAAAAGTTTCAACACCCTTTTAGTTCTTCAAAGATCAGCAGGAGAACCCGGTCTCTAGAGGGTTAGCCAACAGTGCTCTCCATTGCACAACTGAGACAGGGCTGATGATCAACAATCAGAGGTTATTCATGACTTTACAATTCAGTGAGATCACTAAGTTTAAAAATTACATTAGGTTTCATAGGACACGAACCCTGCTCTCCAGAACAGAAAACGAGACAGGTATGATGTGGTCGGAAGTTATACTTGACATTACAAATCACATGACATCAAAATAAGAAGTTCCCACGGAGACATCCCTCCCCAGGCCTCAAACCCGGGTCGCCGGAGTGGAAAACCAACAGCTCTCGCTGCTGTGCCACCAAGACATCTCATATGGGACACAAACAAAAACATTTATTTTTCAATACTTTATCTCATAAAAACAAGTACAAAGACAGCCAGGTCTACGTTCATGTGACAATAAGTTGTAGGTTATATGACCACACACAATACAATCTTCTATGTATGCACCACTCAGCTCTCCACCATTTACATGTTAAAATACAGTAGCGATGATTGAATTTTAGGTTGCCATTTAAGATTTAAAATACAACAACACTATTGTGGAGCGGCCCTGAGGGTCCTCTATTAAACTCCCAATAAGCTCTCATCATAAAACATTTCTAGACATGATTAAGCTATAAACATGGTAACACAATCATAATTGTGTTAACATTTTGAATGGGACATAGCATTGATTAATTGGTCATTTGAATGCTATAGTGATAGGAATTGCCTGGCCATTCCGTCCTAACAAATGTAATATCTCTATGGTTTTGATAGTGCACAGTCAGGATCATGGCCCAGGCTATCAAGGTCTACAGAAAATTGAGAGTTCCAGTCCCTATTAAAGACGGCCTTAAGTTGGTGATGCAGTGTTCTGGTCTTCTGAATTGGGTCTAGGGCATCTTCAGAAACTACCAGGCCCACTCCCGCTGTGTTTGAAAAGTAATCCTCCATCCAGTTGGAAGTACCTGGAGAAGACATTATCTTGTTAGCATCCTTTTTAACCATGAATGGGCACAAGTTTGAAATGCAACCGTACAAGCAAAAGAGTACATACCAATGTATGATACTTTATCAGTGACCATGTATTTGTTATGGTTTACTCTCGCATATGGAATATCAGTCTTGTTTCCCACAGGTACAACAAACAGTTTCTGGAATAAAAAAAATCAGAAGAAATGTGTAAAACATAACTTTTGTGCATTTTGTGTCCGTCTTAAATTGGTGAGAGACTATGGTAAATATGGTATTGTAATGCTTTGTCTTACCACTTGAATACTGATGTTTAAGGGGGGATAATTAAACGAGGCGAGGGATTGAAGGAAGGCCATCATGGACGGGTTAGAGTCCCGCCCACAGCTGATCAGCATCCGGATCTTAACCTGCCGCTCGAACGCTGCCCGTTTGATGACATTATCGATGACCGGCCAGTAACTGTTTAAGAACAGGTCACGGAAACAAAGTCATGGGAAAAGATTCCAAAGGATATCTAAACTAAGACAACATGATATATGGAAAGAACTTTATCAATCACAGTAGACTTTCTTTTAAAGTCTACATTTTACATACACTTCAGTCCGACGATAGTGTATTCGTACCTACTAAAATGCTATTTTGTAAGCACAAGACTCTACATTTGATAATTGGTTAATTGGAGACAGGATCATAAACTTTTTTTTTAGCTCAACCAACAGATTTATTACGTTTTTCATGGAATGAAAAAAGATGTCGTATGGAGGACCAAAGTTAACTGTACTATATTCAAAATCTAGTAAAGGTAGTTTGTCATCTACTGCGTGTGCCTTGCATAATGGCTTCACCTTCTGTGATGTTCAAACCGTGAGGATGGGGAATAAACCATGAGGGCTATATCGATGAAGCGCTCGGCTTCTGAGATGGCCGAGAGGATAGCTTCGAGATCCAGTGTCCGGGAGGAGGGGCAGAACGACGGAGGAGAGCCCTAAGAGAGATAATAAAAAAATATACATAGGCCTAGCTGCAACTGAATGTATTATTACTGTTTCTTTTCTATGAACATTTTTACTGAAAGTGAGGAACTACGGAAGTTGAAACGTCAGGAACTCACTGAAAGGTAGATTCTGCTGGAAACATTACCATCTTCCACCACCAGGGGGTGATCTTTGTTAATGGTAGTGTCGTAGTTTGAGGGCCATGGTTCAGGCAGGGAGCTGTTGGGTTCGCCCATCTCCCAGAAAGACTGGAAGATCTTGTGGAGGTCCTTAGCTAGGCTAGTGCAGTTGTAGATGAGCGCTCCCAATTCTTTTACCTAGATTCAAAATTCAAAAATGGAGGTTACATATACTCAAAATGCAATATCCAGAGTGTGTGTTTGGTTGAAATCTTTCATGGCACCTCTGTGAGAGCTCTCCAATCCATGTTAGCACTCCCGATAAAAACATGACGTTTGTCCACAATCCAGAATTTGCTGTGAAGAACTCCCTTTGTCAATCGTCCAAAATCCACCCTCTTTACCTGAACTCCTGTAGGGAAAGAAGAAGTTCAAGTTGTGGTTTATTGATGTGTTATACACGTTCAACAAGTCACATCATCTAGATGTGCCATAACACCTCACCGTTCTCCCGCAGAACATTGAGGTCAGAAGAGTTGGTCCTGACGGAGGGCTCGCTGGTCACCACCCGCACCGACACGTTCCTCCAAGGTAATCTTTTTAATCTCTCCAGAATACCCACTCCCTGTGTCAAAAGGTGGACAGAAGAGTTGTGTTTCAAATATTCAACGCAGGCCAAGATGGTGTTATAGCGGTCATGAGAAAGATACTTTGCATCACTCACAGGTAGTTCAGAGGAGGAATTGACGTTCACATCTTCACCAGTCAATGTCCAATAAAAAGACGCCACCTCGACCTGTTCAGTGGCCGCGGAGATGAGGTCGTTCCAGGCTTGTTCCAGTGGGAAGCCAAATGTGACATTGTCCTCATCGTAGGTCACACCCAAGGGAATGCTCTCCACTAGAATAATCCTGAAGTGATAAAGCACCAACTAACTGTTGATCCAAGTGGGTTTGGGTGGGGACACTAGAGGAGTGTAACCAAAGGACGTTAAGCGTAGGTTATAATTGATTGTGTATAATAAATTGTTGATCGTTATTAAGTTCTGTCTAACCTGCATTGGTCAGTCGAACAATTCTGAGCAGACACGTTATCCGCGGGGAGGGTCTCGTTTTGAGCAGGCCTTTCCAACACAGTGACGGCCAGTATGACCCCCAGTACAGTCAGAGCTCCTACTGCAAGCACTATGGTCACAACACCTGCACGCTGAACACACAAACACCTGCATGAACAAGTGGCCCCACCAGAAAACAGCTAGAATTGGCATTCAAGGTGAATTTCTTACCTTTTTATGAGACCATTGGCCATCATCAAAACTTTCGTATGGAATTGGCATTTTCAAGTATTCTGATGATTTTTGGTCTACTCAAGAAGACCAAAGACACCAAACTTGTTTTTTCAGTAGGCCTACGATATATTTTTTCATCATAGCAGTTACATTTCTCAGTGTCAAAATGAATGGGACAAACCAAAGTCGAATTATTTTTTATAGATAGGCCTACATAAATGAACGAATAGAGAGAAACTTACGTGGTCTTTCGATAATATATTTCAACAACTGTATGGACAGACCCGCTGATACTGAATTGAAGAACTGTCTTTTGAAATGGGTGCGCAGGGGAACATTTCCCCTTTTTAGTTTCGTTTAATGCGAAACAAAAAAAGAAAAAAGAAAAAAAAATAGAACGAAAACATAACCAACATGAGGCTAGTAAAAAAACATACGCCGAGAAATGTTAAACGATTTAATAATTACATTTATTTGAAAAAAAGGGTAGCTCATGGAAGAAAGTGTGTAACCAGACCTTAATTATCAAGGAAAAAGAGCAAAACAAAACAGCAAAGATAACAAGTTCAAGGTCGACAGACAAGAAACGACCAATGAATAACAAAAGTGGGCCTAAAGTGGACGTACAACAGATTTACATTAACAAGGCTACTTGTGAGTTAAATCACTGCCTATTTGCATTGTGTAGATCACAAATGAGGGAACCAACTCTCCCAAATAGAAATAGCAGCTTTGAGCCAGCGCAGAGCAATCCAAATGTCTTTTGGATTTTTTTTGCTCATCTCATTTGTAAACAAGTATGGTTAGGACAGTCATAAACAATGCCAAAAATGCTTTGAAATATTTAGAGGAAACCAAAATTAGAATCGTATGTAGGTGGACAAAACTATTTTGGGAAGTTGAAAGGACTTGGTCGTGTTCTCTGTTGCCTTCAATCACAACAACCTGTAGAAGATCTTGTTGTGATTGGGAAATGAAACTTCCTCGTAAAGAACGAGTGTACTGGCTTTAACTTGGAAGTTCACTCCATAAAGCTGAGTGGAATTTTACTTTAGTGCAATCCACATAGAGAGGTAATGTTCGGGATTCATGACATTTAATGCCTTTCCGACGAACAAAGACACAAAAATCATATTAACTGCCGGCCCACATTCAAGTGAGACACAGTGTAGAAAAGCTCTCCATTCTTAAAATTCTGGCCAAAATAACCCTTAAAGATGAAAGCAAACTAATGTTTGTGTTTAGATGTAGTGTGTGTGTGTAAAATGCTTGGAGAGCCACTAAGAAACAGAATATGGGATGCCTGAGAATATTTTCCAACTTACATTCCAACACTACATTTGGCCAAATCTTTGTGCCACTAATTGTGCGTTGTAGGTCAAATAAAACACAAATAATAATGCCTATTTCTATAAAAGAAACGATACCAGATGCAGGCCGAAAGCACAAGCCATCTTGTTCCAAGTGGTGGAGCTGAGGAATGCCTGAGAAGCTTGTGGGGATTGCTGTTGCCTTGTGACTAAACATCCGTGTTCAAGTCAAACGTTAAGCTTCTTCATTCCTCTCAACCCCACATTCCAGAGAGAATTTCACCGCAGCTTGGAGAAAAACGGAAAGGCTGTAGAGTAGACACCAAATCAGAAGAAAACCATTGCATACATGTTTTTTTGTCAGATTATGTAGAAATCTGTGGTCTGGCACTATTTTAGATACATTTCGATTACTGTCTATTAGATTATCAAATACTCTTATAAATTGACATATGTTCAGAGCTTAAAGTAGCACAATAAATACTTTTTACATTCGAAAATAGGTATATATATATTCCTTAAAGAAATATTCCCCAAAAATGGGACTTCTATAAAACATCTCTATTTCTATTACAACAGCCCTAGCAGGTGATTGCTATCTGGTGTGCAAGAGTCGATTACATTCATGCTGGTTTTTAGATCACGTAGTGTTTGTGCTGTGCAAGCCAGCGCCACTGGCAGCTGACACCATGTAAAAATCTCGCATACAGATAAATCAAGTATAGTTTGGAAGCCCCTTTAAAAAACTAAAGGGGGATGGAGGTAACATGGCACGGACACACATCCTGTGACAGTTTAGGGTGATGTCTTTCCTTGGCTGGTAGCGCCAGGTCCACATGTTTGATGCAGGCCATGGCACTCCGTATGCTGCGTTGTTTTGCAGTGCAGCTGTCTGGGGGCGACTCTCACTTCCCCACCGCGGTGGTTTCCTACACCTGTGGGGGGGGTGGGGTTTTGAGGATGACAGCATTGGCGGTAGCAGAGAAAAAGGAGGAACCTCTGTCTTGGTATCGTAACCTCAAACCACATGACCGTCTCTGGCGTCATCGGGAGTCACGGCAGCTCTCCTCACGCTCTCGCTGGGCCTGTGACCCCCGCCGCGGTGCGACGCGGAGTGGGTGGTTCTCCAGTCTCGGGTGTCGGGCCTTGAGGACCGGGCAGCAGCGGTGGGGCGTGTGGAGGAGGAGGACTTGTCCTGCTCAGGCTTGTTGGGCTCCATGATGGTGTTGATGACTGGAGGAGGACACAGGGAGTGGATGACGGCCAGTATGATCAGCAAAATACATTGTTCAAGTGGTTTCTTCCCACATTTTCTGGAAGTCTTCTACAAAAGCAAAAGCATAACTCATTATGATGTCGCTTTCTGTAAAGGCTTACCTTCGAGTTGTCTTTGAACTCTCCTGAGCTCGTTCAGAATGGATGTGATTTCCTGAAACACAGATATAAGTCTGAACAGTTGGTTTTTAAATATCATGCAATACATTGGACCACAAAATGAACAGCAGGAAGCAAAGCCAACCTTGTTAGAGGTTTTGAAAATGGGGATGTTGTTATCACGAGTGATTTTGGCCTCGACCTCATCCCAGAGATCCATCCTGTCCTGGAACAGCACCCTGAGATCACAAAGCAAAACAAACCACCATCACTGGTTTGCTCTTCAGGGCCATTACACCCCACTCAGTGTTCAGGTAGAAGTGGAGATGAACTACAACACTGTTTGTCTTACTATCTTATTAAAAGTATTGCAGTCTCAACACCAAGACTGATGATCAGGGAAGATGAGTGAAACCTCTCAACAAACCCAGAGTAGACATGAGCGAAGGCGGGGAAGGTTTAGTGTGCGACACACATACGAGTCAGTGTTCCTACTTGAGTTTCTCCGTGAGCTGGTCAGTGTTCTCTCTGATGACCAGGGATATTTGAGTCACGGGATTCAACATCAGCTGGTCGGCAATAACCTGAGTAAAGGGAAAAAAGAAGTTGCACTTTTTAAAGACATACGGCGAGTTTCAACATGTATTGCAGATCAAACATTTTCAAGAAATCCCATAAAAACAACTCAGTTATTCTCACAAATATATTATGTTGTGGACATTTCAATAAAGTACATACAATATACATACAACAATACAATACATAAAGGCCAGACCTATTTAAACCCATTGAGATTTTAAATCATATATTTTTAAATCAATTCGGTATCATATTAAAATGGAGGTTCACATGACATGGTTGTGTACCTCTTCTCTGTTGCGAGGCCGGTTCGTGGGGTTTGGTTCGTGGCCCCCAGTGTTCGGATCCCTAGGGCTCCGGTCGAGGTCTTTTGGAGGAACAGGGCTTGGAGGACCTCTCTGGTAATTCAGCCCTGCCTCTGGAATGTGCTGAACCAGCTGCATTAACCAACAGATCATCAGCCATTAGGAGCCACAGACTAGTTTAGTAAAATCTAAATACATTTAATAAAATAACATGACTTGGTTGAGTCAGGGACAGGCTATGCGGTGCATGCAAACTATGCTGCAATGAATTTGACATTGGTTGACCCCCTTTGATTTACATGTTGGGAACCACTAACGCGCGGGCATAACACCGTTCAATAATAATGCTAATAATATTACTTTCAGGACTTTCTAGTGCCTTTTCTTTTACACTCAGGAGTAAAACATTATTTTACATGATTGTGTCCCTAAAGTCCCCAAGTCCATGTCTACGTCTTTCTCAGACAGGACGTCCAGCAGGGGCTTTGACCCTGTGCGTTGTACCTCTTCGTGGGCCGTCACGGTGGAGGCGGGGACTTGGGCCTCCGAGGCTGAGCTCAGGGGCTCTGCCTCTCCGGCCACGTCGTGGATCTCTCTGGCCAAGATAGCCAGGTCTTTGGCCAGGTCCTGGCTCAACCTGGCCGGACGCAAACACACAACAACGAAACCAGTATGGCGGTGGCCCCCAGGAGAGTAGAGATAGTATGGACACAAACAATAACCCAAAGGATTACAGGGATCAGCACTCTCTTTGGTGGCGCACGGCCAGACACAAATGGCAATTGCAATAGGCTAAAATTTCTGTGAGGTCATGTCACACGCCATACAAGCAAATGGAAGCACATGGCACCACTAAAAAACCAATCAGAAGCAGTGATCGCCTTAACCTGGGTTCGCTGTTGTTCCTGTGCTTTAGTTTTAGTGTTTGATTACTCGCGTGAAACAGACGTTTTCTACAATTTGCTTCTGGCTCCCAAAACAGCTTCCTGGAAATGTATGACAATCGGAGAGTGCATGGTAAAAGTTACCATATACGTTTAACGGATTGTTTTACCATTGTGGATTTAATGTCTGCACATATTGCATTCTGAGCCATTCATGGAGCGGTCCCTTTAATATGTAGTCAGAAACCATGGGAAGGATCTCACGCTCTCCCCGTTTTCCAGGTTTTTTTAATGATGTTTTTTCTTGCTCTTCGAAGAGCCCAGGGCTAAAAGCCGCCGTCTAACGTTCACCTGTGAAGCCCTGCCGGACCGTAATCACTAGAAAAAAGACCATTCAAAACACGCTTATTTAATGCACCGCTAAGGTGTTTACCGTGCGATCTCGGCGCTGTGGTTGGACCAGCCGTGGAAGGCCTCTCCGTCTTGGTTCTCCTCCTCAGAGTCCCGGCCGGACCTCTTTGGCCGCAGGGCCACCAGCGCCTGTGGTGGCGGGCGCGAGCGGGCTCGCGTGACACTGCTGTTGCGAGCTGGGGAAGGTTGGGAGCGGTTGTGTGTGTGTTTAGCTGTGCTCGCGTCTTTGAAGTCGCATTCGTCCTCCGAGGTGGACGCGTAGTCGCAACCCATCTGCCGCCTCCTGGAGCCTTGCAGCCGTGAATTGGTTTGAGGTTAGAGGGTTAGGGTTAGAGGAGTGGAGGACCCAGGGAAACCAGGGAGAGAGTGATAGAGAGACAGAAGGAGAGAGAGAGAGAGAGAGTCAAGGAGCACTACCAAAAGACCCACCAGGAGGCATCTCAATTCCCAAAACCAAAGAAGGAAACGGCCTACTATAGATCTGCACATTTTGCCAACAAAAACACCAAATGGTTTCTTTTTTTGCAATCAGGTGATGATTATTTGATGGCATTTGCATTTTGTTGGCTGAATACTTCTATCATTATTTACAAACTGAAACGAAAAACAAAAAATGTATCTTCCAGACAGACGGGACATGTATCAGGAGGTAAATCCGCCCAATGTATTCCCCTGATTTACCACAATGTTATCATTTTAGGAAGTGACTTTTTGAATGATCATTAACCAGGTGAAAACAATATGAAGAAATGAACAAGGAACTACTCCCACCCTGATATTGTTAGGCAGGATGTTTTTTTAATGTTAGTCCATTAAGTCAACTAGGTCCATTAAACATTTTGAAATGATAAAAGTTGATATGAAGCACCTAGCTTGCGCAGGTATTGTTAGAGCAGCTCAAAGCTAATCAAACAGTCAAACCAATTCAGTTCAGCAGTGGACTTTCCAAAGGCGTTTACCTTGGACCACTGGAGGCATGGCTACTTCATTCGACCAACCTTGAATGGCTATCATCATAAACATCAACAGCAACAAAATGGTTGCACATGAGGTAAGTGTTTGTTTGTGTGTATGCGTGAGACTCACTGGCTGTGCTGCTGGTGTATTTGGCGCTGCTGGAGCGACCTCGGGTGATGGGTGTCTTGGTGAGGGATCCCTTCTGGGGCGCGGACTTGGGCCCCGAAACCGAGGCCTTGCGAGTGGAGCCGCTACTGGACTCTGTGCTTCGGTTGGAGAACCCCGTGGTCCTGCTGGAGACCGGGGGGAGGACGGAGGCCTCCGTGTCGCTGGGCGCGTTGAAGGAGCTGGTTCTTTTGCGAGGCATGGCCAGCATGTCCAGCCTGGTGAACTTCTTGGCTTCCTTGCTCTGCTTGGAGGCCGCCTCCTTGGCCAGCCTGTCCGTCTCCGAGGCCTCGTTGTCCGAGGCGTCCCCTAGGCGAGCGCGGCGCAGCATGGAGGCCCTGGTGGCCCTCGGGGCCGACAGGCTGCTTGAGCGACTCAGCGCCTGGGCCGCTTTGGAGGGCTTGGTGTCGTCTTTCAGCGGCACCGTGTATTTCCTGCCCGGGTGGTGGCCGCTGGCCTCCTGGTCCGAGTACGGCAGGCTGGAGCCCTGGGCGTCGTCGCTCAGGTCCGTGGAGCCGCATCTGCTCGTGCTGCGCCTCGGTCTGACAGGACCCCTCTCCGTTCTGCCGCCGCCGTCGCCCCCCCTGCCGTGTCGCCTCTCGGACAGGTGCTCGGAGGCTGAAGACAGGCGGTTGGAGTCCTGGCTAGCCGTACTGGCTGTAGACCGCTCCCTGTGGATACCGTTAGTGGGGACGGCGTTTTGAGGAGACACTGAGTTTGGTTTGTTGCTGTGGTGGCTGACGGTGCTGGAGGTATCGAGGTCCGATTCCCCAGACATAGAGTCCATTGCTGAAGGAGGCTTGGCGACCGATGGCTGAAATGCGTGGAGCTTGGCCTCCATGGAAGCCAGAAGATCCTCGGTGTCTTTAAGGTAAGAGTGGGTTTCCTGGTTGAAGGCTTGCGGAGAATCCTCCTCTGGTACAGGTTCTCTTGAGGCAGGCTTGCTTGAAATGTGCGGCAGTCTGGTGTTGCTGGGGCACTCCTTGGTGAAGCTCTCCTGTCTGATCAGGGACGCTGAAGTGCCGTGTCTGGACTCGGGACTGCTTGGACTCGGGGATCTTCCCTGTTCCAGTAGAGGAGCCGAGGCATTGGGCTTGAGCTTCCCCGCGTTCTGGGTGCCTCTCTGTTTGGTCAGGGTTGCCGTGGAGAAGAGCTTGGGGCTGGGCTTCCTCTCGGTCTTGGGGGTGCAGGGACCCGAGCCCCCGCAGTCCTCCTCCGAGCCGACGTAGAAGGACGTGGACTTGGCCGGGAGCCTGGCCGTGTCCTCCGCGCTGCTCCTCTCGGTGGTGTCCAACACCGGTGGGGTCCGCCTCGTCTCCACCACCGAGCTGTGGTCCGACCTGCTGGCGTCGCTGAGGCTGTCGGGGTCCAGGTCGTCCTGGACGGTCGTGCGGCGCTGGGGGTCCGGAGCTGATCCGAAGGGCTGCGCGCCGCTCACCGAGCTGGGCTCCACCACCTCGAAGGTGGACTGCAGGTCGTAGCGGACACGGCCGATGGGAGTTGGAGCGTCGCCCTTCTCGCTCAGAGGCGCCTTGGGCAGGGCGCGACGAGTCCTGGAGCCGTCGGACTCGTTGCCGAGTGTGGTATTGTGGAATGTTGTAATGCTGCCTGCTGAAGTGAAACAGTTTCAATTCAACAGTCACATTCATTTGAGATTAGAGATGGATAGAGACAATTACAGGGAATGAAAAGGAATCAAATTTCACACTGAAACGACTTCTTAATAATAAAAACAGAATAATCACAGCCAACTGTTCCCCAGTGAAAATTATGTAAAAGCAGTTAATTTTTTCCTCCAATTAAATATAGAAATAATAATACTATTCGTTCGTCACATTATTTATGGTCAATTGGATACATATTTCCCCTTTCGATAACATTCATAATCAGATGTATACCGCAAAGTTCCAATAGTAAACAAACGCACAGTTTAACAGTTACATTTTTCGGAAACATTTTCATCTGAACGGTCTACATATTAACCCATCCACCGTCATCCATATTCATCGTTCACCATAGACTCCAATGAGCGCAGACGGTCTTGTCAGGTGGAAGACATTACCCACCTGCTCCTGGCTCCTCCATCTGGGAGGGGCTGTTCACGGGGCCGGGGGAAGGCTGGCTCTCTGTGTAGCTGTCTGCCAGGCTCGCCCAACGCGACATCCACTTAGGGGCTCCCTGGGACACCGGGGCCCTCTGATGAGGAACAAGCATGCCATTCAGGAAATGATACGACTCAATTAATTTCGGACTAAATACTGTTGGGTTAGTGGTTGGTCACGGCGATTTGCGTAATAAGGAGAGAAGAGAGGTTGAATACTGCAGATGAATGTGATGTTTGTGGAAATGTTACAGGACCCCATTTGTCTTATCAAGAACATGATTTTCGACACAATTCCTTGTGACTGCTATCCAATTTGTTTCATGGGCTTTGGATTACAGAGGCTACGGACACAGAGACAAATCAAGCAACAAATCAAGTGAACACCCAACAGCCAGGGAGGCAAAGAAGGCCAAACCGGAGAAACCCGAAGCACCATGAAGACAATCACGAATAAACCATTAACGAATCCCACGCCACTGAGGTGAGTTTACCTGTACCAGACCCTCTCCCTGTTCTGGATATGGCCCCAGCACCTCACTGCTACTCTGCCTATGCTGCTCCGTGCACTCAATACTATCGGGCCTATATGCGGCCGACGTATCTGCTTCAGTCAGCTGGCTTTGCTCTGGGCTCTCTAGCACACCAAACACCTGTCAGGGACAAAGCACGGGCGCCGTGTGAGTACCGGAACGGGACAGCTGACGAGCCGTCCATGACCACAGCTCAATGACACCCTTGAGAATCAAAGGAAGCATTTTTACAATACAATGTATACATGCTACAGGCGCACGCACACACGCACGCGCACCGCAGCTCCTCGCTAAGCTCCAGGAAATAAGGGAGGTGCTGACACTTGCCTGATCGATCATACTCCGGGCCTCCTCGACCTCTTTGTCTTGGGCTTCGTCCTCGATGGTGTACGTCCCGGCGTCGCTGAGGTTGTCGTCCTCGTCGGGGCGGGGGGCCCCGCGCGGGGCCGGCTTATCCTCCGCCCCCTGGGAGGCCCGGGGCATCAGCGGGGCCGTGAGAGGAACGGGCTGGTGGATAGGGGAGGATGCCTGGACCGGGTGGGGCATCAGGGCCGCGGGGGTGCCGGCGGGACACCAGGGGGGTGAGTCCGGGGACGCCTCTGTCCTCGGTGGGCTGGCTTGGGTGGAACCGGACGGGGTTTTCTGCCAGTGGTCGGCGGTGGTGGGGGTCCGTTTGAGGAACTCGGCGGTGTAGTCCTGGGCGAGTTTGGATCTGCGGCCCACGCTGCCAAAGGGCCGGACCGAGACGGAAGAGGTGGAGCGCGAGGAGAAGCTGGTGCTGATGCGGTAATCCGTCTTCTCCCTTCTCAGAGAGCCGGCTCGGACGAGCCCCGGCGCCGCATCGTGGTTCTTGAGGGGGACAGTGTACCTCTGGGATACGGGAGTGTTGGAGGCTGAAGAGGGTACCTGCCTCTCGCCGCCGGCCCCCGCTGCTTTCCTAGTGTTCCCCGGCTGGGCTGAGGCTTCCGTCGGGGAAGCGTTGTTGAGAAAAGACTGGGAACGCTTCTTCGTCAAGTTGTCATTGAGGAATGGCTGGTGAGGGCCGCTCTTTCCGAGAGTTGGCGGGGACTGTGACCCCGCAGAGTAGAGGGGATCGTCGGGGTTGGGTGGGGTGATGCGGTTGGGGGAGGAGCGTTGTGGAGGGGAGCCCTTCTCTGGAGGTTGACCGATGGGGGAGCCAATCAAAGCCTGAGCCTGGATGAGATCGTTTACAATGCTTGAGGGTCTGTCGGAGTCACTGTGGGTTCCATCTTCATGCCGGTGGCCTAACAATGAAAGGAGAAAGAGTTAGCTTCCAGTAAGCAAATATATAATAAGCATTCATAGAAGGATATCAACTTCTCAGGGTCTCCCGGTCACCTTTGGTGGTCTTCTGAGCCGACTGGTCGCTCTGAGTGCTGTATTCGTCCTCGGCATGGGACCGCCTCCTCGTCTTCATGCTGGCATTGCTCTGCACCAGCCAATCCGCCACCTTGCTCTCTGCCGAGACCACCTCGGAGGGAGCGGCCGCAGCCTCCTTCGGGGGGAACTTGCGCTGCTGCCGGAGGGAGAACTTGGTTATGTGGTCCTTGATCTTTATCTTGCCGGGGGTGCACTCATCGAACTCAATGGTGAAGGAGGCGTGGCTCTGGACCACCGGGGGCGTCGGGGTGGAG